>JAJMLV010239167.1:0-10563 GCA_027123465.1 Erythroxylum coca
TATAACTGTTACAGCTTTGGATTTCCGATACTTTTATATTGTGACTAAGTAGTTTGATGTCTCCATAACTGTTACAGCTTTGGATTTCCGATACTTTTATATTGTGACTAAGTAGTTTGATGTCTCTATAACTGTTACAGATTTGGATTTCTCCTTTGTTTTTGTATAGAGGAATTAGCATTTTAAGTCTCCACTCATCTAGTGTTTTGGTAGTCAGTAAGGATCACATAAAAAAAACTTTGCTAGCTAAGTAAGACCTTCTTTGTCTAGGCTCTTCCACACTTCTATAAGTATCTCATCAAGCCCTACTGTACTTCCAGTCTTCATTTCCCTCAAAGCTTTTCTTAATTTCTTCCCTTTTGATTTAAAGACAATAAATAAAGTTACGATACTCTCATAAGATCACCTAAAGAGAAGTTGTCATCTACGCATTCATTAAAAAGGCTATAGAAGTATCTCTAACATCTTATCTTGATGTCAATTTCAAGTATAAGCACACATCGTACTTCATCTTTCATACAACAAACTTAATATAAGCCTTTGCTTTCCATTCCCTAACTCTCTCCAACTTAAATATATCATTTTTCTATCTTTAGTTTCCAATTATTAGTATAATTTCTCATAAGCTTTACTTTTAGCTTCTAAAACTATCTTCTTTGTCTTTTTCTTTACCAGTTTGCAACTTTCTCTATTAACTACCCTATCTAACTCTATAGTGATAACCTATAGAGCTTTACAGACATTCTTCTTGATCTTAACATTTTCTTGTATATCTTCATTCTACCACTAAGACTTCATCTTACTATCCTTAGACCTTTTAAAAGTACCCAAGATCTCTTTGACTGCATTCTTTAAAAAGATTTACTACTCTCTCCCATATTTGGTTAGCTTCTTCTTTCAATTTCTATTCTTTTCCATATGTTACTCTACCCCTGAGTTATTCCACCTTATCTCTTTTTAAATTCCACCATTTGATAGTAGTATTTTCTCCAACCCTTAATTATAAAATACATAACCAATAATATATGCTGAGTTGAAAAGCAAGTGTTAAGTATTACCTTGCAATCCTTATAACTAGGTCGATCAGTCTAGCTTACGAGAAAGTAGTCAATTTGAGTTTTCGTGGTTTTGCTTTTAAAAGTCACCATGTGCATCTTGTTTTTCTTGAAAAATGAGTTGGCTATCACTAACTCAAACACTATTGAGAGATCCAATAAGCACTCACACTATCATTCCTATCACTATATCTAAATCTCACATGAGTTTATGAATATCTACTTGAGATTGCCCTTATATGACCATTAAAATCTTTTCCTAAAATAATCATATCGTTAGGAGGGATCTACTTAATCAACCCATCTGGCTCATCTCAATTTTCCAATAACTTATTTGTAATCTATCAACACCTTCTCTTCTCCAAGTCGATAATTAAATCCATAATTGATAAAAAATTATAAAAATACTTTTAATATTTACATATAATGTATTTTTAATATTTTGACTTCCTTTTTTACATTAACTAATATGATTGATATAAATCAATATTATCAAGATAATATAAATAACCAATATGATATAATTCATTTCAGTGTTATATTTTTTAGGATACATAAAGTTGAATTTATGAAAATATCAATTGATAGTGATATATTTTTAATAACAATAGAATTTGAAATTATTATCTTTTAAAATATGTATATTAAATAAATTATTATATGCATATAATAACTCGCAAAATATATTTTTTACTACTTACCACTCGTAGAAAACGTACAAGTTAAGCATATAATGCATCCATATGGTAAGGTAATTATAATACAATCAATATAATAAAACATTAGTATTTTTAAATTTTTTTATCCATCAAAACTTTTAAAATTTTTCAAGTGTCAATTTAATTAGATCTGTTTTTTTTTTGTTTTATCGAGTTTTGAATTAAAATCAATTTAAATGACTCGAATTTTTATTATTCTTATTACTGGGGTTGGAATTTTGGTAATTAAATGCAGGAACAAAAATATGCTTGTACTTATTTCCTACTCTCTAATTCTCAGAAGCAGAAATATAATATTCGTCAAGAACTAGCAACAGTTCATGATACGAAAGAAAATATATACACATCATGCCAAAAAGAAATCTTAATGGAAAAGCATTGATGGATATTATAGAAAAATCAACAGCCAAAAGATAACTCTCACTTACAACACAATTACAAACATTACTTAGGTACATATCTGTAAACTTTTTTTATATATCTTTAAAAAAGGACCAAAAAAGTAGTATGCAATCCCAAATTAGGGGAACTGCTGCCACTCTATGGTCCATTATAATTTGATTCTGATGGTGATCTAACCATGGAGAGGAGATGCCTCTTCTTTACTTTTGAAGATAAACGACTTTTGGTTTGGTATATCCAAATCCTAACAAATGGAAACGACTATCGATCTTTTTACGAGTAGCCTTTTGCTCTTGCCTCCACTGAACTACTTCCTGCAATCACGATTATTATGAGAAACAGTCACATATCTTTGATTTTCCTGCTTTGTCTCTAGTTACCGAGTTGGGAAAGCAGAGTTATAGAAGTAAGGTGTTGTGTTTTATGGTTCTCGAAGGTGTTCTATATATATATATATATAGCAATAGGTTATAAGGATAGAGGCATCTGGCTTCTATGAACTTTCATCAATTTCGACAAAAGAAATTTCACATCAAAGACCAAATGATTCATTGGAACTTTTTGGTGAAAAATCCGAAAGGAATCATCTGACTTTCATTAATTTAATAAGACAAAATTCTATAATACATATGTCACCTCTAAAGCTTGCATCAAACCGTGATAGGTAAGAAAAGCTGGATCAGAGTAGGTTAATCATACAATTGCATTATTATTATTGTAGAGTGACTGTTCTACGAAATATATATGTAATAAAACACACGAATCAAGTTTGAACATTTCTAATCTTATCAAGTCTAAAGAAAAAAATGAAGTAAGTCAAAACTACACCCAAACTATGTAATTAGAATTCAGCCGAACTTTGACATAACTCAAGTGCCTTTTTCAAGTTGGTCCAATTTATTACCAACCCTAGAAGTAGCACACAAGCTGAAATTATGGCTTTGTAGGGCTTGGTTCTGATGGTGATCTACAAGCGGGAGGTAGAAGGGGAGGGCTTGTGCACTTCTGAAGGCAAACCAATTTTGATTCGGTATCTCCAAGTTCATTCAGAAGTAAACGGCTACTAATTTTCTTCATAGTAACCATATTGCTCGTGCCTACACTGACCTGCTACTTACAATCACGAGTATTATACCAGAAGCGCAGTCACTTCTCTTCGATTTTCCATTTGATATATGTTAGACATTTTTGTCCTTAGGGATATTTTTGTCTTTTTCTATTAAGTGGACAATTATTAATTATAATTTTGGTTTTCAATAAATTATCGGTTAAGTTATGTAATTTGATCCAAGTAAGGATAATAAAGTGGTACAAAAAATGATTTAGATTAATGGGTCGAAATTTGGGTAGAAAATAGATCCCAATTAGTATAGATCTGGTCCATATCGACCTTATGATGGGGAAGCTTGATATGGAAGCTATATAAGGTTAAAGTCTTCTACAGTTTCTCATATCAATTGTAACCATACGGTTTTTTAATTCGTTAAGAGAGCTTATGTATTGAGAAAATTATAGAAAGGCCAAAATCGAGTGTCGGTGAACAACTTCCTCAACAGTCCTGGGAAAATCGGAGCTCGTTTCGGCATCAAAAACTGCTTCAAAACTCTCAATGGAACCAAAATTAGGTATTCCGTATTTCCTTCGTTTTTATCCTTTCATATATGATCCTGGGTACGTAATAAGGTCTGTACTATGTATTACACGTGGTATCAGAGTGATTACTTGATCGGGTTGACATAAATGAAGGCTTTTTTGGTTTCCATTCATTATAGTTTTCTTCATTTTTTGATTTTTTAAACCTATCTAATTGCATAAAAGTGGTACACAAAAGACTAGCTATGAAAAACAGGTCAAAAACGGGCTAAACGAAGCGAAAAACAACATCCTGGGATGTTGGAAATCACACTCCCCGTCAAAAGGTGATGTAGCATCTGGCGTGTGCACCGCATGCGTCCAACATTGTTACAATAACTGAGGGAGCGGAGGTACAACTGGCACGTATGTTGCATGCACCAATTGCGTGCCACCAGGTGGTACCACACGCACATGCCTCACGTGGCACGAGCTCCCACAAACATGGAACTGCAGGAGTGTGCGTAGCACGCATCGGACGCATTTGGCTCACGTCAGCCCCGCAACTGACGTCATGTTTGGTTATTCTACAGTGTTTAAAAAAACATAAAATTTTAGAAATTCCCATAAAGCTATCCCAGAGTGTTTTGGATCAGTTTCTGGGTCGGGGAATTTTTGTAAGTGGTTTTTCAATTTTAAAGCTTTTTTAAGCTAATTTTGAGTGCATTTTCGTACTCCGAACTACACATAGGGGAGACATTTAAAGTTTTATGTCTCGTGCAGTAGGTTTAGTATTCGGGAAAGTATGATAGACACTCTCATTGGGATTTTTTTATTTATAAAATTTTAAAATAAAGTTTAAATACAATGTTTTCAGTGTCAGTGTGTGGTTATTTAATTGTGAATCTAGTTTTTTCATTTATAACCGATTTTCACATACATTATGCCCATATAGAATGTGAGGATGACACAAAGATGTATCCCTTGTATTTGTGGACTTTCTAAGGTACTGATGAGAATGCAGTCACCAAAGTGGCCTTTCAAGTCAGTATTTTGGATTGTTTTGCCACATATTAGGGATGTCTCCAATCTTATGTTTGGTTATTCTGCCCAAAGGTTTTGGCCTTACATAGAGTTTTGAGATGTTCATAAAGGCATTTGATAAAGGAAAGTCGTTACTTAAATGATCTATTCACCCAAAGGTGGTAGTATCATGAGAGTTGATGGTTTGTACTCTGATCGCCTTTATGTGAGGATCTAATTACATAAATTATGTATTCAGCCCAAAGGTGTTTCATAATATGTATGATCGGATTCTTAATAGAGATACTACTTTAATGCTTTAAGTATCGTTGTTGTCCTGCATTTATACTGATTTTTACATTGTCTTCTCTATTTTTCAGTCACCTTTTCAGTCAACAACAATGTTGTCACCATTGAAACCTTAAATGATTTCAACTTTAAAAAGTTAAAGAAGGGCGTGCAGTTTGCATTAGAGATGGCAGACGTCAGCATGACCATGCATATAGAGAGGCCTCCCCCACTTACAGATGTCAGCTCAGAAGCTGACAAAACAACGATGACGACCTGGGAAAGGTCCAATAGGATGTGCTATTTGACCATTAAGAAGTCGATACCTGATCATTTGTTAAGTGGATTGGCGAACACGACTGTAACGTGGGAGTTCATGGACAACATATCCCAAAGATACAAGGTCTCTTCTCATGTTGAGCAAAGCACCTTGATCAAGGAATTATTCTTCATGAGATACACTGGAGAGAGAGGCGTTAGGGAGTATATCGTCTAGATGGTGCATCTTCAAAGCAGGCTGAAGGCATTGGATATACTGATCACTGTCTCAATTTTAGTGCATCAGGCACTAAACATGCTTCCTTAGGAGGTTGAGATGTTGGCTACCTCCTACATCTCACAAGATGAGACCTAAGACATTAATGCCTTGATTTCCCGGTGTGCTGCAACAAAGGAGAAGAACAGGAGCTCTCCTCATATAGCTTTGTTTACAGCTGCAAAGGGTAAAGAGAAAGTTAAACCCCAACAGTCTAAGGCTAAGGGTAAGAAACCCAAACCCTCTCCTTAGATTCAGAGTGGGCAGTCTAGCATTGAGAAGGGCCCATATGACTTTAAGCGTATGAAATGCTTCTTCTGTAAGAAGAAGGGATGTAGGACGTCTGATTGCTAGAAGTACAAGCTATGGAAGGTTAAACAGGAACTATTAGGTAACTCCTCAGCCTTTATGATTCATGAATCCATTATAGCTATAATGAGATCAAATTCTTGGTGGTTAGATAGTGGAGCTTCTAACCATGTTGCTTCCATGCAGGGGTTCACATCTAGGAGAAGATCAACTAAGGGAGAGGAGAAGCTGACGGTTAGCAATAATGAGGAGGTGGATGTTTTGTATGTAGGAGATGTAGGATTAAATCTCGATGCAAGGTTTGTACTAGTTTTACGAGACACATTTTATATACCATCTTTTAGACGAAACTTGATATCTATATTAGTTTTGGATAAAGAATCGTTTTGTATTTGATACTTCAGTTGTAAATATTTCTATCAATATAAGACATATTGGAATTGCCTTCTTATCCTACGGATTGTATAAAATGCGTCTTACTCCTAATGAAATGTATGCCTCTTCTTATGTTGCTGAACCTGTTACTTGAAAGAGAGTCTTCATAAAGGAAACATCATACATGTTGTGGCAAAAACGTCTTGGCCACATTTCTAGGGAGAGGGTTGAGAGATTGATAAAGGATAACATTCTCCCAACTCTGGACTTCAGTGATCTAGAGACATGTATTGATTGTTATAGGGGTAAGTTGACCAAGATAAAGAAAAAAGGGTCGACTCATACTTCTGGCTTATTAGACCTCATACATTCAGACGTTAGTGATACTTATACAGTCACGTTATGCAATGCTAGATATTTTTTGACATTTATAGATAATTATTCCCGCTATAGATATGTGTTCTTGCTTAAAGATAAGTCTGAAGTTCTTGATAAGTTCAAGATCATTAAGACTAAAGTTGAGAACCAGTTGGGAAAATCAATAAAGATTGTCATATGATCTTAGAGAGGATGGGAATACTATGGCAGACATGGGGTTACAAGATAAGAAAAAGGTCCGTTTGCCATGTATTTAGAATCAATTGGAATAATAGCTCAGTTTACTATGCCAAGTAGTCCTGAGCAAAATGGTGCAGCTGAAAGGTACAATCACACCTTAAAGGATATGATGAGGTCAATGTAGAGCAGGAAGAACCTACCCGAATGCCTTTGGGTGAAGCTATCAAGATGAGATTATATATTTTGAACAGAGTCCCGAGTAAGTCAGTATCATAGATGCCTTTTTAACTCTGGGTTGAAAGGAAGCCAAGTCTAGCACACATTCATATGTGGGGCTGCCCTGTTGAGGTAAGGTTATATAAGCCTTATGAGAGTAAATTGCAATCTCGTTCAACTCATTGTTATTTAGTGGGTTATCCTAACCACTATAAGGGCTACAGATTTTACTGTGGAAAGGGAGGGGCCAGAATAGTGGAATAACAGACGACGAAGTTTCTGGAATATAATGTCTATGATGAGGGAGGATCCTCACATCCTTTAGAAGATAGTAGGATGGATACTACAATTATTATGTATTTGCCTCTCATGCAGTCAATTCCAATGGATGAAGGCCCGAGTATCATGCCTATGCAGGCAGAAGAACCTATTCCTATTCAGGAAGAGGTTTATGAGGTATAAGAGCCTATGTAGTTGTGTAGATCCACCAAAAAGAGGCGACCAACTATCTAATCTAATTACATGGTCTATTTAGGTGAACAAGACTATAACATAAGACATGTTATGGATCCAATGACTTTTACAAAGGCCGTTTTTTGGACTCCATGCAAATATATGGTTTGAAGCAATGAAAGATGAGATGCAGTAAATGAGGTATAATAAGATATGGAAACTTGTTGATTTACCTTAACATTGTAGGCCTGTACGTTGCAATTGACTATTTAAGACCAAGAAGGACACACAGGGTCAAGTTGAGCGATTTAAGGCGAATCTACTTGCTAAGAGATTCACTTAGAGAGAAGGAGTTGACTTCAATATTACCTTCTCTCCTGTATCCTCGAAGTATACATTTAGAGTGATGATGGCAATAATGGCTCATTATGACATGAAGCTACATCAAATGGATGTTCAGACTGCTCTCTTAAATGGTGACCTTTATGAGGAAGTCTATTTGGAGCAACCTAAAGGATTTTAGGATCAAGATGCAACTAACAAGGTTTGCAAGTTCAATAAATCAATATATGATTTGAAGCAAGCTTCTAGACAATAGTACCTAAAGTTTGATGAGGTTCTGACCTCATTTGACTTTCTGAAAAACAAAGTTGAAAGATGCTTATACTATAAGGTCAGGGGAAGCAAAGTCATCTTTATACTACTGTATGTTGATGATATTTTGCTCCCGTCAAATAATTTGACCATGTTGCATAAAGTAAAGTAACTTTTGGCCAAACATTTTGACATAAAGGATTTGGGTGAAGCATCTTTTGTCCTAGGCATACAAATTCATCAGGACAAATCTCAATACACGTTGAGCCTCTCGCAAATTACATATATTGAGCGAATGCTACAAAGGTTTAATATGGCCAAATGTAGACCTATTGTAGCACCAATCTCTTATGGTGAGAGATTATCTTTGGCCCAGTATCTAAATAATGAAGTTGAGAGAGGCTATGAGGAATGTCCCGTATTTTAGTGCTATTGGCAGCCTAATGTATACCCAGGTGTGCACTAGACCAGACATTGGATTTATTGTGGGACTGTTGAGTCGATATCTAGCTAACTCAGGTATGGTCCATTGGAATGCAATCAAACGGGTGTTGAGATATCTAAATGGTACCAAGGATTATACGTTGACATACAAAAAAATCAACGATTTGAATCTCACAGGATATACGGACTCCGATTTTACTATATGTCCAGATGATCGCAAATCCACATCAGGGTACATTTTTATGTTGACAGATGGTGCAATATCGTGAAAGAGTGTCAAGCAGACACTGATAACTTCCTCGACCATGCATGCAGAGTTTGTTGCATGCTATAGAGTTGCTACACAAGCAATTTGGCTTTGAACCTTGATTTCTGAGTTGTCTATGGTGGATTCGATAGCCAGACCCATTCAGTTTTATTGTGATAATCTTGCTGCAGTGTTGATCAATAATAACAACAAGAATATCACTGAGTCTAAGCATTTGAAGGTCAAGTACTTGACCATAAAAGAGTTGATTCAGAAGGGTGACGTTGAACTGAAGCACATCAGGAATGAGGAGATGTTAACTGATCTTTTGACTAAAGGACTTCACCCATTAGTGTTTGTTAGATATGTATCTAGTATGGGCATGTTAAAATCCTTAGACAACAGTAGTTAGGGATCATTGTATTTGCTCCTTAATATTTTGTGTATTTTGATGTATTATGACATTATAATTATTTATTAATAAAGATGATCACGTTCTTTTATCCTCAGTAATAACTTCTTTTGTATTTATTCATAATACATATAGAAGCCTTAAGATTTGTGTTGATCTTAAGCATTTTAAAGATCATTAGGCATTTATAAAGATTGACCTTGAGTTTATATCATTAAACACATAAGTTTATATGGATATTCTTAAAGTTTCACATGATATAGGAGGATATAGGTTTCTAATTCCATAAAGATTCTCTAATTCAGTTTAACATTCAGTTGGAATATAAAGGTTTTCTCTAATTTTGTTTAGCATTTAGTGAGAAAAAAATAGGATTTCTCTGCTACAGATTAGCATAAAATTGGAGAAATTGAGACCTACACATGAAGATGATACATTGTACATCATACAGGTATCATCTTAGTTTGCCACACCCCATTTTCCCATTCATGTTAGTGAGGTATTAGATATTAGTGATTATATTAAACCTGTGTCATACATGACACATGTGTTTGATATTTTTTGGTATCGAAAGCCTTACAGGACAGAATGTAGGACTTTTATTACCTTTGGATCAAAAAAATTTTAATTTGGTAGCAATATAGTAACGTAACTTAATTGAGTTTTTAAATTGTTTTGAACTTGACAAAAACTGCAATTAATAATTGTCCAAGGAGGAGAATGTTAGACATTTTTGTACTTAGGGACATTTTTGTCTTTTTCCTATTAAGTGGGCAACTATTAATTGTAATTTTGGTTTTCAATAAATTATTGGTTAAGTTACATAATTTGATCTAAATAAGGGTAATAAAGTGACCCAATAAATGATCTAGATTAATGGGTTGAAGTTCGGATAGAAAATAGATCCCAATTAGTGTGGACCTAGTCCACATCAACCTTGAGATGGGGAAGCCCGATATGGAAGCTATATAGAGGTTAAGGTCTCCTACAATTGCTCATATCAATCGTAAGAATACGGTTGTCTGACCTGTTAAGAGAGCTTGCATATTGAGAAAACTGTAAAAAGACCTAAATCGAGTGTCAATGAATAACTTCCTCAACTATTTCGGGAAGATCGGAGCTCATTTTGGTATCAAAAACTGCTTCAGAACTCTGAATGGAACCGAAATTAGGTATTCCGCATTTTTTTATTTTTACCCTTTCATGTATGAACCTAGGTACGTAATAAGTGTTAGAAAGATTGATTCAAAGTTAAAATTGAAGTTTTTTGTTTAAAGATAAGACATTTGTTAAAAGATAAAATTTTATCTATTAAGATAAAGTTATTATCTAGTTAGGATTTAAACTTTTGAATTTGATTT
>JAJMLV010239237.1:0-10554 GCA_027123465.1 Erythroxylum coca
CTGAGAATAATTGTGTTTTTCAGAATTTTGTACAAATGATTAGGTACAAATGATTAGGTCATGTTGTAAAGTCAACAGACTGAATTAAATTGTATTTATGAAAAGGGCTCTCGAGGCCATTGACTTATTTATGTAAATTGTTTTTTGCATAATATAAAAAGTATGTGTATGTAAAAAAAACAAAATTTATACTGAATTTTGACTTAGTGATGTAGCACGCTACCCTCATAGGGCACGGACTCGGATATCACCATCGATGTCGGGTTCGGGTCATGCGGGAGTGGGGTGTTACACACCTTCTCTGCAGTATCTTGTATCAGTTCTGGTCCCTCAATCATTCTCAAACCTTCCTTATCCCAGTATAGAGGCGATCGATATTTTCTGTCATACAACCCCTTGTACGATGTCATCCAATGTTGTTATGATAATGATTGCTATAAGCAAACTCAATCAATACTATACACTGATCCCAAGCTCCCTAAAACTCCAATACGTATGCTCTGATCATATCCTCAATAGTTTTGATAGTTCTCTCACACTGTCCATTTTTCTGAGGATGAAATGCTGTACTGAAATTCAACTGTGTGCCCATAGCTGACTGTAAGCTCTTCCAGAATCTCGAAGTAAATCTGGGATCCTTATATGATACAATAGATACTGGAATCCTATGCAGTCTCACAATCTCAATCACATACCTCCGAGCCAACTGGTCTAGTGTATTGTTCTCCTGTATTGGTATGAAATGGGCTGATTTAGTTAATCGGTCCACCACAACACATATTGCATCATTCTGTCCCAAAGTTTTAGGCGACCCCATTATAAAATACATAGTAATTCGTTCCTATTTCCACTCTCGAATAGGCAACGAATGCAATTTTTCAATTGGAGCCTGATGCTCAGCCTTAACCAACTGACATGTTATACAATTAGAAATAAACTTGAATACTTGCTTTTTCATTCCAGGCCACCAAAAATGTTATTTTAGTGTGTTATATATTTTGGTGGTACCTGGATGCATAGCATAAGTGGCCAGATGACCTTCTTCTAAGATTTCCTTCCTCAGATCATCAACATTAGGCACACATAATCTCTACTTTAGCCATAATGTATCATCTTTAAATTCAAACTCAGAATCTATATTCCTCTTAACTTTCTCAATCAATTTCACCATTTCAGGATCTTTACTTTGTACTCTTCTAATCCGATCATGCAACATTGGCCTCAGTTTCAATGTAGTTGTCAATACTTCGTTATGCTCTAGATTTAACTCTATATTTGAAGCTCTCAACTGAATCAGACTTGGTAACCTCAATAATTGAATCTGAGCTACATTGGTATTTGACTTTTTGCTAAAAGCATCAGCCATTACATTAGTCATCCCCGGATGATACTCAATTGTGCAATCATAGTCTTTTAGTAACTCTATCCATCTTCTCTGTCTCATATTAAGCTCTTTCTGGCTTAACAGATTCTTTAAGCTCTTATGATCAATATATATCTGAAATGTCTCACCATATAAGTAATGTCTCCAAATCTTTAGAACAAAAACTACTACTGCAAGCTCTAAATCATGTACTGGGTAATTCATCTCGTGAGACCTTGATTGTCTTGATGCATAGGCTACCACCTTACCATACTGGATCAATACACATCCCAGTTCCTGACGCGACGCATCACTGTATACCACATATCTATCGGATCCTGATGGAATAGTCAACACTGACATTGTAGTTAACCGATGTTTCAATTCTTCAAAACTTCTCTAGCACTTGTCATTCCATCTAAATGTCACATTCTTCCCAAAAGTTTAGACAGAGGGGCTGAGATTAAAGAAAACCCCTAAAAAATCCTCCGGTAATAACCAGCTAATCCGAGGAAACTTCGAATCTCTGATACATTCTTCGGTGTCTCCTATCTCATTACTGCTTCAATTTTCATTAGATCCACTTGAATACCATGCCCCGTTACTATATGGCTTAGAAATACCACCTGATTCAGCCAAAATTTACATTTACTAAATTTGGCACACAATTGTTTTCTCTCATAGTCTGTAAAATTATTTTCGGATGTTCAGTATGTTGCTCATTGCTTCTTGAATGCACTAGAATGCCATTAATGAACACAATTACAAACCGGTCTAAGTAGGGTTGAAACACCTTATTCATTAATTCCATAAATACAATTGGGGCATTAGTCAATCCAAATGGCATTACTAAGAACTCAAAATGTCCATACGTACATCTAAAAGCACTTTTTGGTACATCAACCTCTGTTAACTTTAGTTGATAATATCCAGATCTCAAATCAAGTTTAGTGAATACTTGAGCTCCCTGCAATTGATCAAACAAGTCATCGATTCTAGGCAACGAGTATTTATTCTTTACTGTAACTCGGTTAAGTTACCTGTAATTAATGCATAACCTCAAAGTACCATCCTTCTTCTTCACAAACAACACTAGAGTGCCCTAAGGTGAAACACTAAGCCTAATGAATCCCTTCTTGAACAACTCCTGCAACTGAACTTTCAACTCTTTTAGTTCCATAAGTTTCATCCTATATGGAGGAATAGATATAGGAGTAGTACCTGGAACTAAGTCAATTGTGAACTCCGTTTTTCGATCTAGAGACAAACTAGGTAATTTAGCGAAAAACACGTCTAGGAATTCCTTAACTACATGAATATCTTGTACACTCTATTCAGCTCGAGTATCAATCACGTGGGTAAGATAGGCCAGAGCACTAATAAATGAAATCAATCTGGTTGGCACTGCTTGGCTAATGCTTCTGAATACTGCTCTCGGTTGATCAGGAGACTCTAAAATCACTTCCTTCATATAACAGTTCATGATGGCCCTATGAGATAGTGAGTCAATCCCTGCCTAAGATAACATCTATCTCCTTCAACTGTAAAACAATCAAATCTGCCGCCAACTCTACCTGATCAATTCGAATTAGACATTTGTTACAGACTTCCCCAATCATGATAGTACTACCAATTGGTGTACTCACCTCTAATCCATGTCTTAGGAACTCTCTATCATAATGCAATCTAGATGTCATGTACGGTGTGATAAATGAATGCGTAGATCCAAGATCTATCAATGCATAAACTTCAAAAGTAAATAATCATAACACACTTGCGACAACATCTGGAGAATCCTGAGTCTCCTATCTCGTTATGGCATATACTCTAGTTTGAGACTGCGGCTGATTGTTTCACAACTCATTCCTCTCAGTAACACTTTCAGAACTCATCTTGCCTCTACCACGACCTCTCTGTCCAAACCCACTGGCTCGGCTCTGTTGAATAGTAGGTTTTGTTACTATACTCCCTCTCCCACCAGACTTTGCTCCAGAAATCAATGTACAATCTCTGATCTGATGACTATGTGAGCTACACAGAAGGCAAGCTCCTGTTAATCTTCAACATACACCACTATGTTTATTCCCACAATACTGAAAAGCTGGCAACTCTATTATTCCCAGTCCGAGTGAAACCACCCCTTTGTCTGAACTCTGACTATCTAGATCCAGCTAGTGGTCTGAATGCTTAGGTCTGACGTTTACTGAACCTTCTGCCAAAGCCACCCTGAGACTCACTAGGCCTCTTTTAACCAATTTTTGATCTCTGCTCAAACTGATTGTCCCTAAAAAATTTCTCCATTCGAATCGAGGCTGCTCTGAGCTCAGTGAAACTGCTCAAGTTAGTAAGAGCTAGCCTTGTCTGAATCTCCATTCTCAAGTTGTCTTCAAATCTTCTGCATTTATCTGCCTCAGAAGGAATTAAGATAGAAGCATACCTCATCTTCTCATTAAATCTGATCTCATAATCTGCTACAAACATTCCACCCTATTTTAGATCCATAAACTCCTTCATCTTCCTATCCATGTATACCTAGGGCATATAATTTTCTCTGAAAGCCCTCAAAAAGACTCCCCAAGTCAAAGTGCAAGGCCTGGTGGCAATGTCGGGAATAGTCTTTCACCAATGATAAGTCGGGCCTTATAACAAAGAAATGGCATAGTCGAACCTCTTGTCCAACTCACAATCCATCTGATCAAATACTCATTCTATCTGTTCTAACCATCCTTCAGCTTCTGCATGATCTGTACTGCCATAGAAATATACAATTCCCTGCTTTCGCAGTTTATCGTACTTCCTTTCCCTTCTCTCAGGAATTCTTGGAGGCACTCGCTCAGGTCGAGATATTGACAACTCCCTACTGGCTTCTTCTGATCTCAGGTCAACTGAGTGTTCCATTTGTTCACTTACATCGGATAACCTGTAAAACACAATAATTGCAATTACCATCCGACATTTTTACAATATTTCACACTCAATATCACCATATATCCCTATGGATGCCAAACCATGCTCTGATACTAAAAATGTAACACCTCATTCCCATCTAACATATGCACGTGCGTCCCTCGGACACATGTGTATATGCCTAACAGAAATGACATGTTAACTATCTCACTATCACTATACATAACATGGCATCACAAACTAAACCATCAATCACACATTTTCTAAAACCCAAATTAAAATGTCATCATTTTATATGAAAAATCATAATTTGCATTGTTTTATATAATACAATACCATCCATGGTTATATAACATTGTCCTATAAACATAAACAACTCAGTACACACCAATTACTATAAACATGAAAGAAACAACTATGTCCTCAATCTCTAGCTGACCGAAATTTGAGCCAAATCTGACTTTAACAGTTACACAAAATATGTTTCTACGGAGTCTTAGAAGTTAGGTCGTCTCACTCTCGAACCTGAAAAGTAACGGTGCAATTTTAATGAGTTATGCAAACTCAACAGAATAACCATCCTCGATGGTTCACTCATGTCATAAAACAAGATCAATCATATAGCATGTTATCATATAGTTTAAATCTTCTTGATTAGTATCAAACGCTATCACTTAAATCACTTCTCAGTTAAATAGTTCAATCATATAACGACATTCACACAGCTTTGCAAATCATTCAATGAATTCAAATTATATGCGGATGCGATATGTATGAGACTCACATACATTTTTTATTGTTGTGACTGTGTGCTTTTACAGTATCCCGAATTATTGGGCTCAGTTAGTCAGCTTGTGACTCATAGATCACAGTGAGCAATAGGCTCGAACCACAAATGCAGGAGCTTAAAGCTCTTATCAGTAACAGTATCAGTATCAACATCAGTCACAACTCCTTTATATTACATGCCTTGGAATGAAGTGCATGCCACAATTCAGTCATCAAATTCAATCACTTTCATTTGCATGTAATATAACAGTATATCAGTCACAATATCAATTACAGTCACAGTCACAGTAGCAGTAGTCATTAGACTAGGTCCAGCATTCAATTTTTCAGTTAAAAACCAGAAAATCATTTAGGCAGACGCATTCACTTTCAATCAGCACTTCCAATATCATTCTTATGCATCAAAACGCCTCAGAAAAATATTGTCTGGAATCTAGTACACAGTTAGCACAATTCAGTACAGTTCAATAAGATAGCAATACAGTTCAATAATGTACAAAACAATAAGGTGAGACCATCTTAGGTTACTTACACTATGCTCCAAACAGCTATTGCCTTGAAGTCCCGACAATGTCTAGATGCTGTCGTTCAATGCGTTCCTCTATACAGACACTACATTCACATATCATAATATTGCCCAATTATGTATTCATTAATGCATATTCATGTATACTGAATATGTACAATGCATGTTCATGATAATTTCGGGTTTCTTATCATCAACTAGTCACAATAATCATTCAGATATTCGCATTCAATTTATTAACTCAGATTTGTTTAAAGGTACACTTTCGTCTATTTTGCACAATTAATTTCATCAGAAAATTGAAGGAATTTGGTAAACTTCCTTCTAACAAATTATTTTCCTATGTCTTAAGTCTCTATTGATATCAATATCATTCATTTTGGTTCATTATTCTATGAGTTATGCTCAAAATACCATATATTGTGCACATTTAAAATTTTGGCTAATGTATGATTATGCATTCAAGTTGTACAACCCATATCTCTCAATTCCCATATCAAAAAATTACAAACTTTATACCAATTTAAAGCTAAGAGAATAAACTACAATTTGTGTAGAAAACTTTTTAGCCTAATTCGGTCTACATCAATATAGTTTATTTAGCAACAATAGGATATGATTTCTATCCCTGGTAGTGCTACAACCTAGGCCAGGAATCAATTTCATGCCATTTTTGACAGTATTAAAGATAGAATTAAAATTCGACTTCTTCAAGAAAGTTGTAGAAATATGTCTCTAGTTTAATCTAAATCAAGAATCAACTCATTTAGAAATCTAATAAACCAAGTTATAATCAGAATACCGAAGCATGTTCATGAAAATTCTCTAGTTCATAACATTTTAGTAGACTTTCACACTTTCATCCTATTAATCACTTCTAAATCAATTTCGATGGCTTTACATTTTTACGGAGAGAAAGAAAAATGTCTTAAGAATCCATTGATTCAAGTTTGAAGTCACTTGGAGTTCAGATGAAAAAGTTATAGCTAAAAGACTTAGAGTTGTTCAATGAAATACTCTAGTTCATAACTCATACATGCAACCACAACCTTTTCTCCCTCTATAACTCAAACCTTCATCTTCTTCACCGAACTGCACTTCTTCTCTTCTACTTTCTTTCTTTTTTTAAAAAAATCTTCTCACTTCTAAACTATCCATTCTACATTTCCATATCTAGTAAAACTTTTAAACAAGTTAGACTCAAAGTTACACTTTAAACATTAAAATCTAAAGTTTCATATTTTTCCTCTCTCTCTCTCTACTGCATTTTTTTCTAACTGTCTACACTTTTCCAGTTCTTTTTCCTTCCCTCCTCAGTCCACATTTTCTATCATCTTACTCCTTAAAACACAACACCTCATTATGCTCTATGTTTTCTTTTAACTTTAACCTCACATAAATCCATCCCTAATGTTGGACCCTAAAATTTTTCTTTCGGGTGAACATGATTTTAAAAAAATAATTTTGGAGTTTTGATATATTTAATTTTGTAGTTATAATTATGTTAAGGTTAGTAGGCTTATGTTAAATGAAAGGAGGGGTAAATATGGAAAGCCAAGTCTAATGAGGGGTAAAATAGGGAGAAAGACCAAACAAAAGGGCTTGAATTAGAAGAAGGGAAGAAAGTGTCGTGAGAACCAAAGAGTGAAAAACGAAAATAGGAGAGAAGAAGAGAAGTTTTGGTGAAAAAGAAGAGAAGAGAAATCAATTTTGTTAAAGTAGGTTAACCATCTTTTCTTCTTACTTTATTAAAGGAATGGGTTGTATTGAGGATGAAGGAGTTAGAGAGCAAAGAGGTTCGTGTGAGAAGAAGATGGATTAGGAGAACCCAATTGATTTTAGGATTTCTAAACTAGATCTTAAGTTTTCTAGCCTAGATGGACTGTGGGTAGGTTAGGTTTGAGTTTCATTGTGTTTATCTCAATTCTATGATTTTTCTGAAGTTTATAAATTTTATTGGAATGTTGTTTTGAATGGAATCTTAGTTGTTTTAGGAAACTAAGGGAATCCTACCCAAGAGCAAGGAGAAAGGCAAGCTTGACTTGAATTTCCACTAGCCAATTAGGTGGGTAATGTATTTATAGTTATTGTGTAATTGGGCAAATTATTGCATATGTGTGTGTATGTGGTTTTGCTTGAAATTGATTTGCTTGAAATTGAAATAATTGTGAATATTTGGAAATGCATGATGCATTGTGATTATGTTATACCTTGAAAAAGGGTATAACATTTAAAATTAAATGAAAAGAAGAAAAACATTAAAGTATGAGCATATAATGGTATTGAGCACGAGATTTGATTATGTTTGGGTGAGACAGGAATCGTTTCGTAGTCACGTGCACGTTGACATAAAGCCTTCTCCCGGCTACCTGCTTGTGGCACACGAGATCCAAAAAGTGGACTCATTTTGTTCACAGAGTAAACTTCAATTTCTCTATTTTGTTCCACAGAACCCTCGAGTCATTCGTTGTGCATTTGCATCTTTAAATGTTCAAGTATGGTTCATAATTGAGTGTTATATTTAATGGTTGAAGTTTATGCTGTGTGTTATAAGTTTGAGTTAAATTGATCAAATGCTTAAATTGCTTGAATAAAGTGAGAATGCTAGAATTGCTAGATATATATGTGCATATGCTTAAATATGTGGCCAATTGTCAATGGCTATAAATATATTAGCCATTGAGTTGTGTAGCTTACCCCTTTATTCCCTCCTTAGGTGCAGATCGAGAAGATTAGTGATCCTTCTAAGGCATTTAGGCAAATTCCAAGATAGTTAGCCTTTTGTAATTAAATTAGCTCGATCACTTTTGGGATAACTTCATAAGCATGTAAACATCAAGCATCCTGTATATGTTGTATTTTGGGGTTAAGCCTTTGTTCAGAATGTTATGATGTAATTAAAATTATGTATGAGCTTCTGTTACTTTGGCAAATGAGTTTAGAACTGAAAAGTCCCCAGGCATATGTGCACGTTTCTTTGGTAGTTGTACATTTCGTGATCTAAGTCTTTCATAGGTGTAAAAATTATGTGTCGACTTCCAGGGGATAATTAAAATAATTGAGGCAAAATTAGTTAAAGTTATCTTCTGGAAAGTTATAGCTTATCTTTTTAACTTTCCAAAGATATATAGTATGGAAATGTTGGACATCGGAATCGAAAGTTATGGTCTTTATAAGGGGAGATGCTCAGGAGTTTAGATGTATTTTCTGTAAAGAAGTATCATTTGTGATGACGTCACATCGTCTTTGATGACATCATATTGTCTAAAAAATATATATCATCTACAAAGACGTATCGTCTATAAAGATGTATCGTCTGCAAAGTTGTATCGTCTGTAAGGAAGTATCATCTGTGATGACATCATGTTGTCTGTGATGACGTCATATTGTCTTAAGTTGACTCCACTTTGTCTTAAGAGTTGCATCGTTTTAATTTGACTTTGTTTTGTCTTAAGTTGACTTCGCTTTGTCTTAAGAGTTGCATCGTCTTAAGTTGACTTTGTTTCATCTTAAGTTGACTTTGCTTCATCTGCTTTATGTTTCGTCTTCTTTTTGCTTCGTTTGCTTTCTGCTTCGTTTGCTTTCTATTTCGTCTGCTTTCTGCTTCGTGTGCTTTCTGCTTCGTCTACTTTCTATTTCGTCTGTTTTTTTCTTCGTCTGCTTTCTACTTCGTCTGCTTGCTACTTCGTCTACTTTCTGCTTCATCTGCTTTTATTCCTTCGTTTTCTTTTTGTTTCATCTACTTTTTGTTTCATCTATTTTTTGCTTCGTCTGCTTTCTGCTTCATCTGCTTTTTGCTTCATCTGCTTTTTGTTTCGTCTTCATTATGCTTATGTGACCGAAAATTCTTCTTCTGTACACTATTCGTCTTATGCTATCATCTGGTTCATTTTTGACCCTTCAGACGATAGAATTTATCTTCAAGTTCTTCACAAAAGTTGTAGATCTTGAAGTCCTCTTTGAAAGCATATTAAGATAATCTTATTCCGACATCCATAGTGAGAGTTATTCAAAATGTCCCAAAAAAAGGTTTAGTATAGTTGAGGGCAAGTATTGTTTCCGTCAAATGTCTCCGAATGCTAGGCTCCGGAAGCGAGGTCCAACACCTAACATTTCCCAAACATTTACGCATATATCACAGAAACAAAGCATGTTCATCAATTGCACTTTTGATTTTTTCTGCATTTCTCATTTTCATCAACAACTTTATTTCATCATAAACTTTGCATTTTAATGCTTTTCCCCTGGCACTACATCACTTAAAATTTTCCCTTAATTCTAAACTCATTCAAATTCATCTCTATTAACACTTCATATATTTTTAGGCATAAACAGTATATCAACTAACAACTATATACGTATTTCTTAAAACTAGAATAGGGGACGTTTATTTCTTCCTCAACTTACTTAAATTTTCATATACCTCAATCTAGAATCTATTTCAAACAATTTTTGAACAATTCCCAATTCTCAAATCCATCATATAGTTCATATATCACCGTAACCTCACTGCTCAAACCCATGCATGCATGTTTATATTTACAAAAAAAAAACTCATCAGAGCTACTTACTTGGTTCAGTTATACTTCCCACCGGTAAGGATAATTCAATCACACACAAGAATTCAATATTTGTAAATGAAGAACATAGAAGAGAATTTCGGTGCTGGGTGTTCTTCACAGTGAAAATAAACAAAAGTTTCAGTAAATCTTTCCTTACTCAAACCTAACTGTGTGGCTATTTGTATGCAATTTCACGTGTCACTTAAACCAATTAGCCACTTTTCACCATAGTTATATATATATACATATATATGTATATATATATACATATATATATATACATATATATACATATATATATATACATATATATATATACATATATATATATATATATATTACCACATGTCACTATATAATCAGTCCATAAATCAAAATTTCTCTAAAATTCCCCAAAAATCTGAAAT
>JAJMLV010239252.1:0-10553 GCA_027123465.1 Erythroxylum coca
CACAAAAATTTATAGCTTTTGGAATTAATTTGAAAAATATGGATTAAATCAAAGTGAGAGGATCGGTTAAAAGAGTATGAGTTGGAAATGTTTCTGAACATGCGTCTGTATTTTGGCGATATCTCGATCTGAAGAAATCCAAATGAGTTGATTCTTATTTCTAAACAAACTAGATACATGGAGCTACAAATTATCTAAAGGAATAAAGTTTCAATTTAGGCCCCAAGAATTGCAATTCCTGGAGTGAATTTAGGTGTAGTGTTTAGTCTTGGTTTAGTATTAGCCTGAAAGTGTTTTGTCCATAACTTCTTTATTTCTGAACTAAATTGAGTGTTTTTTGTGTCTTTAGAAACTTAAGACAATGGGGAACAAATGTTCTGAAGAAGCTGGACTGAAATTACAATTGGAAAGTTCCCAAAATATTCTCTAAAGTTATAAGAAATGAGTTTTCCCACGTTTTGTAACTCCAAATGTTGGGCTCCGGAAACGGGGTCCAACACCTTATGTCACCTTTCCATGTTGTTCTTGCAATGGAGTATCTTCACAGATGTTTATCCTTTTTTGAATGATAACCTAACTTTCAATTTACCCAAAAATGTCCAAGATCGGGCATAAATCATCTATGTTTTATAGAAGATTTACTCTTATGTTATAGGGGTGATATTGAACTAGTTAGGTTATTAAATGCCCAATTTATCAAGTTCTATAAAGCTTAAAATCTTCGTGCTAATATGTCTAAGAGCTGAGTGTATTTTGGGAGAATGGATAAAGATATGAAAGTTGAAATTTTGTTTGGATATACTTGTGAAAGCTTACCATTTAAATACTTTGGTGTGCCCGTATCAACCAAAAAAACTATGGTCTAATAATGCCAACCTCTCATCTAGAAAACTATATCCAAGATAAAATCATGGACTTCTTAATTTCTGACTTATGCTAGAAGAATAGAGTTGGTCAAGTAATCCTATTCACCTTACAGATATACTAAGCTCGAATGTTTATTTTGCCTCTTATTAGTGAACAACTTAGATACGATCTTAAGTTTAATTGATTAATAGCTTTAAGAACTAAGAAATCAATGAACAAGACAATATATGTACGACATGCATTTAATCAAGTTAAGTATCTTATTAGAATTTCCAACTCTAACATAAAGATGGTAATCCTAGTTGCCACTCTTGATTAACAAAACTGAACGTCATATCCTACTAATCTAGTTATTAAACGAATCAATTCCTAGTTACGCACCCTAGAAATCAACCATTAAATTGTAAAAAGCAATTCGGAAGGCACTCAATATTCATCAATGAAACAAAATTTATTTGGAAATCTCACACATAATATATAATAACGAATTTTCCTTCAACCAAGAAAAAATAACAAAAGTGAAAACAAAAGAAAAGCAAAATACAATGTCTCCATCCCTTTTCTTTTTCTAGAAAATATGAAAACTCTTAGAAAAACTACTGCAGAAAATGTAAAACTTCCTAATTCTCTTTTCGTGAATAGTAATAATCCCCTCTTTATACTTTTCGATATTCATCTCTTCCCTCCTTTTTTATTATCTTCAGCAAATATTCTTCTCCACATATTTAGGTTGCAGATCTTCATCAATAAGGTAACAATTTGAATCTCAAGATCATGAAGATCTTAGATGAATCAAATCTGATTTCAAAACAAATTCTGCAGGCATCTTTGTCCTTATATGTGCTACACTTAGTCAATTATTTTTCTGCTAGTCTAGAATTTCAAAATATCTTTACTTTCCTTGCATCTTTTTGATTCAATTTCATCTCTCAAGTGTTGAAAATCATTTAAGAACAATTAAGAAACAAATCCATCAATTTTGAATAATAATTTCAACATATTAAAGAGATTTATATACAAAATAAGCACAATATGACAACTTGACAAATTCCCATATACTAGACCTTTGCTTTCCCTCGAGCAAACATGCCAAACCACTACACTCTATCAATTTGTCTTTTATAAGATTAAGTGCATATAATCTATTAGCTTGGGCTAGCAAGACTTAGGTTGTAACATACATCATAATCACTTTTATCCGATACAATAAACAAAGTCAAAGTAAGACATTCTTGTTCAAAAGCAAATATGAAACTAAGGTGAATTCTTCTCATAGATTTCTCTCTTATGCTTAAGTGTTTAAGGTCAAAGTGTTTCTCTCAAATCTCCCTCTAACAGATTGCACTATCATAGGCTTGCAAATTCATCAGTTATCCTTCGTTCGAATTACATGAGCTCGTAGATCAAAAGGACTTTATTATAGGTTGTAATGGGGCTAAGTTCAAAGGTAAGGTGAAAAAAATGACAAAGGGTTAATCACAAGCATTCATAAAGTACCAAGTAAAAGGGACACTCAATTTCAAATTCTGAGATAAACACTTATCATAAAGGACTACAATTGCTCATACTAACTAATGCTACTATGTTTCATTCTTTTTCTTTTTCTTTCTTTCTTTCTTTTCTTTTCTTTTCCCTTTTTCCCTTTTTTTTCTTTTTTTACTTGACTAACGTTAAAATCAAGGAAGAAAAATAAAATCAAGAGAAAATAATAGTAGCATAATTTAACAAACATATGAGTAGAAGTACCTATAAAAATATCTTAGAATACAATATAGATCAAAAGTCCCACAATCAAATGCTTACTTAGTACTTCATTTAACTTGTGATAGGGTAAGGCTAATGGGATTTTTGGGTTTCAATGTAAGGTGATTAATTCAAAAATAAACAAAGTTAAATGGTCAAAAGTGTTTGCAAGGGGAAAATAACTCAGTGGGTCATTTTTAAGCTAAAGGGTGTAAAAACAAAGAAGGCCATAATCATTTCCATAACCCATGTAATCAAACAAATTCAATTTGGTTCAGTGCAAGTTCTAAAGGCAAACCTAATTAGAGTAGCATCACACAATAAAAAGAAATAAAATGACATAAAGATGATGACATTAAAGCTCAAATCCACTAATAGGTTTAATTCAAAAATTCACCTTAATTCCACAAATTACCTCATCACTCAAATGTCAACATCTTTAACTAAGTGTACATGATCAGTTATTGCAATCAATCTACATTATTCACTTTACACTCATATAGGCCAATTTAATTTCATGCACACACTTAATCTAATCCAAACTAATATGATAAAACTTGATGTCTTAACATACATAACAAGCATGTAAAAATCGAAAAGAGAATTAAAGAAAGATAAAATCACATAGTCACACACATAAACTCCATATCCTTCCCCCGCACCTAGACCAACATTGCCCTCAATGTTAGGACATAAGATTAAAGAAACAAAAATATAAAAGAAAAGAGGAAAAATGCTTCTCTATTTACGAATGCTGAAATCATGGTGTTGGTGAAGGTTAGAATCCTTGATACTCCCAATAGGCCATTAAATTATGCTTCATGTGGTGCATTCAATGTTTGAGGCGACTGAAGTGGTCATCCAAATTGGCTTGGGAAGGTTGATGACTAATTAGTGCAGCTGTTGAAACCTGACTTCTTATGGCTAGACAGGGAGTGAAAAGAGTAGTCGGACCCGAATTTGTGAAAGTTATTTTTTCATGTTTGAGATCCGTGATTCCCATCCTGTACAAAAAATTTATATCGAAAGGTTCTATACCACATGCCACATTTATTTCAATATTATTAAGGTATAACAAATCCAAATGAACGGCCAATTGTGTTATATAGGAGTCGAGAATCAAAGGTTTAGATTTCTTATATAACACATATTGAAATTTTGTTAGAAACCGAAAACCTAAATTAATAGGAATGTGCCTATCCATACACCACAGAAAACAAAATTCCACTTTAGAAAATGTCCTCGTAGAATCCTGACGCCCTAAAAAATTGTATGCTAAGAGTCGATGAATAATTTTAAAAATAGGATTTCTAAAAAATGAACTCTTAGATACACTAGCATTGTAAGGATTAGGATCGACGAACCATTAAGTACATAATTTTGGTACATTAAATTCATCATGCTAATCAAATCTAGAATTTATGAATGGCTTATTTTTAATATCATTGATTGAAGCATAGCCACATTAAAATCAACAATCGATAAAACAAATTCTTTTCCCATCAGCCTAAATTCCACAATTCCTTTCATAAACAAATCAAATTCTTCATAAGAATTAATTTGAAATGTGCTGTAAAATTCTCTTGTTAATTTAACATAGGCAGGAGAATCAATTCTAACAAACACATTCTAATAATTGAACCCATCATTTGTGCAAAAGAATCATAGACTTGTAATGCTTCAAGAGTATCGGTAAGAACACACTTACAAGGATAGATTTTCCTTTGGCTGAATTACTGAAACATTCTGTATCTTCCAGGAGTCCGAAAGAGGTGAAGCCACCACTTCTTGCACTCCATTGGCTGCAACTTTCTATTTCCTTCCCTTTCCTTGTTCTATTTAGGGTGGATGGCCCTGGTTTTATAGTTGAAACTAGTGGTGCAACTTGAGTAGGTATTGCAATAGTGGGTATTGTCTTGGTGGGTTGTGGTGGAGATTGAACATTGACAAAAGGCCTGATTGTGAGGCCAACTTGTGGGATTCACTCTTCCTCTGTGGCATGACTCCAAGCTTCGTGAAATTGCAGTCTTGAAAGTGCAAAAAAGAGAACACGAAACTACAAAATTGTGTTTGGGGATGGATGATTTACAGTGAAGAGTAAAAGAGTGGGCTGTGTTTGGAATTAGGGTGGCTGTTCACCATTTTACATAATGGTGTAAAGTTTTCAATGAGTAAAAGAAGAAAAAATGAGTTAAACAAGAAGAATGAAAAGGTAGGCGGTAAAGTGTGGGAGTGGTGGGAAGAGAAAAAATTGGTTTTTGTTTTTTAAAATAGACAAATAATAAAAATTGCAGAAAAAGAAAATTTGGAAATGCTAAATTAATTAAAATTAAATTCATAACTAAAATAAAACAAACCTAATAAAATAAAAATGAAAATCGCTAAAAAATAAAAGAATAAATCAAATGTGATTCTTTTACGTCTTTAGCTAGACATGTTCCACTACTTACCTAATTAGAGATAGGTTGGGGATACCAACTCTATTTCTTCCACGTACTCAAATGACGAGTTCTCATAATATGGTTTCAAGTGGTGTCTGTTAACTTTAGATACCTTAGAAGTATCTAAACTTTGAATTTCTACCGCACCATGAGAAAAAACTTTAGTAACAATAAATAGTCCAAGCCAGCGAGATCGTAATTTTCTTGGAAATAACTTAACCTTAGAATGATAAAGAAGAACATTTGTCCTATTGAAAATTGTTTTCAAGAAATCATTTTATCATGAAAAGCTTTAGTTTTTTCCTTATAATTTTTTCATTTTCATACGCTTCATTACGAATCTCTTCCAACTCTTACAACAGTAATTTCCTATTTTTACTTACTTCTACCTGATCCATATTCAACTTCTTCATAACTTAATAAGTTCTATGCTCTATTTCCACAAGAAAATGACAAGATTTACCAAAAAAACAACTTGTATAGCGACATGCCTATTGGAGTTTTGTAAGCAATCCGGTATGCCCATAAGGCATCATCTAATTGTAAGCTCCAATCTTTTCAATTAAGATTCACCACTTTTTTTATTATGGACTTAATCCCCCTATTAGACAATTCAGCTTATCTACTTGTTTGCAGATGATAGACTATAGAAACCCGATGTGTGACATCACATCTCTTCATCAAAGCCTCAAAAATCTTGTTGCAAAAATGGGTTTCTCGATCATTATTGTAGCTCGAGGCTTTCTGAACTTGACAAAAAAATTTTATTTAAAAAAATCTATAATAGTTTTAGCATCATTAGAATAAGTAGCCTTAGCTTCAACCTATTTCAAAACGTAATCCATAGCAAGTAAAATGTAATTCTTACAGAAGGAAGAAGAAAAAGGACCCATAAAGTCTATTCCCCCATACATCAAAAATCTCACATACCAGGATGTTAGTATGTGACATTTGATCTCTCGATCTTAAGCTACTTGTTCTTTGACAACGATCGCCAACAAGAAAAATATGTAAGAATCATAAAACAACTTGAGCTAAAATAGTCCACATTCAAGAATTTTTCAATTTGTTATTTTGGGACCAAAGTATCCCCCATATAAAGATGAATGGCAAAAATTTAACCTGGAAGGAATTTCATCTTCTGTAACACATCTTCTAACAATCTGATCAGCACAAAATTGTCAAAGATGAGATTCATCTCAAATGTAATATCTAACCTCTCATTTAATTTTATCTTTTTCAGCTCTAGATAAATCACTAAGTAGAGACTTAGTCACCAAAAAGTTTACTATGTCAGCATACCATGGAATTATTGAATTTTTTTTAATATGGGCAGAGTGTAGAGTCCACTAACAAGATTTGGGCTTAGGTCAACCTTTGTCCAAATAACTAGAACTAGTTGTTTGGATAGTTGACCTTTTACCACTTATAAACCCTTTACCATTTTCATGTCTAGGCAATATGGGGACACTCTCATGTTGCATCCAGACCATAAGAAATTTTTGAAGATTTTGTCGGTCTATTAGTGGATATAGCTGGGAATTTTACGAGATGTGACCCCCAGTAAGTTGCCATGGAGGAGAGGACATAGTTAATGAGTTGAGCTCTGCCAGCAATGGATAGTTCTCGATGGCTCTAATAACTTATTCGGTTAAGAATTTTATCTGTAAGAGATATGAAATTTCCAAGGGAAGGATTGATTGCTGATATGGGCACACCCAGAGAAGTGACAGGAAGTTGTTGACTTTTGAAACCTGATATTGAGGCTAGGATGGGGGCAAGACTTGAAGTTCTTTTGGAAGTGAATAAAGCACTCTTATTGTAGTTATTGACCAGCCTTGAAATCTTGTTGAACAATTTATTCGAATTGGAGAGTGTAGCTATTGAATTTCCGACAACATTAGAAAACAGAAAAAGATCATCAGCAAAACTCAATTTGACAAGCTTTAACCTTTTGCATTTGCTATGAAATCTGAATTTAGAGTCTTTCTCTACCACTTTGAGCATTAGTTTGTTGAGCACCTCTATTACCAATGTGAATAGGTAGGGGAAATAGGGTCCTCTGATACCTCTTGCTGTTTTAATGCTCCTGGAAGGTTCCCCATTTACTAAGATCTTGAAGGTCATGGTGCTTATACATTGATGAATCAAAGTGATAATCTTAAAGGAAAGCCATAAACTTGCAAAGTGTTTAGTAATAAACGACCAATCCAACATGTCATAAGCG
Source organism: Erythroxylum coca (assembly GCA_027123465.1). Lineage (NCBI taxonomy): Eukaryota > Viridiplantae > Streptophyta > Magnoliopsida > Malpighiales > Erythroxylaceae > Erythroxylum > Erythroxylum coca. The sequence goes on from JAJMLV010239252.1 coordinate 7,279, forward strand.
TTTTGAAAATCAACTTTCATGTCACAATTTTTAGGACTTTTTCTCCTTGCATACTGTTTAGAAAGTTGTTGAGAGATGAATATGTTGTCGCCAATAGATCAACCAGGAATAGGGCCCTTGATTGCTGTCGATATGATTAAGCAAAGTGGTTTTAAGTCTTAGCGAGAGTACCTTATAGATGACCTTGTAAACAGTATTGCAGCGGCCGATGGTTCAAAAATCCCCAAAGCTAGAGGGATTAACACCTTTGGGGATAAGAGTGATGAACGTGTTGTCGAATTCTGTAAGAAGCTTACCATTATTGAAGAATTCCTTATCAACATCGACCACCAGTGAATTGGTAATATTCCAGGTCATGGATGTGCTACTATGTAATTAATTTGAACTGTTGGACCCCAAATTTTTGTCTTCTTGAAGTTATTAAGTATGAATTATTTTGAATTATGATTTATGGTATAGTTTGATTTTATTGAGAATATTCATGGAAAAATTTGGATTTAATTGAGTTTAGTATGGAATATGTACACGACTTACACTTACAGTTAAAACCATCCTTAAGCACTTAAGAAGAACTAAGGACCAATTCCTCATATATGGAGATTATGAATTAAGGCTAATAGGCTACACTGATGCTAGCTTTGCATCAGAAAAAGATGATAGCAAATCTACCTCTAGTCATATTTTCATCTTGAATGGAGGAGCAGTGAGTTGGAAAAGTTCCAAGCAAGCTACTGTAGCTGATTCAGTTACTGAAGTAGAATACATAGCTGTATGCAATGAAGCTAAGGAAGCTGTTTGGATGAAAAAGTTCTTAACTAAACTTGATATGGTTCGTTCGATAAAGGAAGTTGTTCCTTTATTATATGACAATACCAGTTTTACTGCACAAGCTAAAGAACCAAAGTGACACCAAAGATCCAAACATGTTCTGCAAAAGTTTCATCTAATTAGGGAAATTGTTGAGCATGAGGACGTTCAAATTCAAAAGGTTAAAGGAAAGGAGAATGCTTTGGATCCTTTCACTAAGGCCCGTGGATCAAAGGAGTTTGATAAGCAAAAGTGAAAAATATGATTGAAGTTCATTACCGATTGGGTCTAGTTCAAGTGGGAGATTGTTGGAATTATGCCCATAACTCAATCGTTATGTAATAGATTGAACATTTTTTGTTTTGTAATTATTAACTTTGTTTAATAACATGGCAAATGATTATGTTATCATATTATGTTTATTGTATTTTATTCTGATATGATAAGTCCTTAATTAAATTTATACATTGCCATCATAATGGAGATTATGATAATGAGAGTCAAGCCTTTAGGGTTTAATCTAAAAGTGTTCTTGATCATAGGAACATCAAATAAGGACTTTAATGATCCAGTTACATCAATATGTATGTAATAGTATCTATTGGATAGATATTAGTAGATCTCATTTACTAAGTTACATATATAGATGATGCACATGGAGATATTATCATTGAACTGACCAAACTGAGAATTCACAATAGTTAATATTACCTATGAACTGTCAAGTGGGATATTATCATAAGGATTTAAATTTAATTGTCTTTTTTCTAAGTTTTAATTAACAATTGGTGGTTGCGTTTATATGTATGAAGATATTTCTCATTTTTTTTCCTATTATATTTGATAAAGTAAGTTAGATTTCATGGTAATTGGCCTTGTGGAAATGTTTGTGTTGAAAGAATGATTTTTGACTAATATAGCACCTTGTTATTAATGCCACTTATAGCAGGGTAATGCTAGGAAGTCAACCTATAAGTTTGATTTTGTTTGTTTAATTTTGATTTGTATTAAGGATACTAAGTCAAGTTTACACTTTAAACATAATGAAATTAAATCCAATGAAGTTGCCTATAACGCTATCACCTTCTCAACTGGATTTGTTATATTCAAGGCTTTTTCCAAGTATTTTAGTCCATTAAATATAAATGTTTGAATTGTGAACCATCTTCAGCACATAATACTACAAGAAAATTGAAAATTATAGACGAAAAATTACCAATGGAAAAAATTCCATAGTAACTTAGTGACGAAAATTTTTTTTCGTAAGTAAATTTGTCAAGAAAAAAAGGTAATTTGTGATAGAAAAAATACGTCACTAAAGTAGGAGTCCAAATTTTGTCTACAAAACAGTGAAAGTCATAAAAATAAACACAAATGGTTCAGAATTTCTCAACAAAAAGAGAATTTCATAGGTAAATTACTATGTAGGGAAGTTTTCGTAAGGAAATTCCCTACGGAAACACCATTTTGTAGGGAAATTATCTATGGAGTCACTTTTTGTCAATAATTTACCTATAAAAATATCATTTATAGGTAAATTCAAATGATGTGGAGATTTCAGTTTTAATTGAAAGGAAAATGACATCATTTGTTTAACCATAAATGACATCTTTCTATACCTGTTTAAATGTCGATAACCTCTTCTTCCCCCCTCCCCCCAACTATAGAACGTCTCTGAACCTTGCAATTTTTTTTCCTTTTCCCTCACCATCATGGTCTTCAGTTCCACACACCATCGTTGTCATCTTGATCTCTAGTTAGTCATCCATCGTGGTTAGTTATTCCTACTTTGCACTTGGTTTTTTATTTTTTTGTTTGTTGTTATTAGGTAAGCTTTTATTTGGGTCAGTTTTAGTTGATGTGGTTTGTATTGTCTGTGTCTATTTCAGTTGTTAATGGTTTATTGTGCATCTGAATGTATTCCTGTTGGTGAAGAATGCCACATACTAGTGTTTTTGTTAATAGTTAAGGATGAATTTCATATACCTATAAAAAGTTTGATGAAAGTTCTATCATATATTATGTTATGTTGCTTGCGTTTATTATTGTCTTTTATTATTGGAAAACAAGAATAAACAATTTAATCTTTCATTTGATGAATGTTGACGCTCTAATAATCTCCAAGATTGTTTATTTTGTTTAAGAATGCATATCACTGTCAAAGTGCTAAACAAATAAAGCTCAATTCTTTAAAAGAAAACAATTTTCTTACGACCTGACAATTTATCTACTTTCTTAAACAACCATTAGATGTGGTAAGTAAAGACCAAGATTTGAGACCATTTAAGAATATTGTGGGAAAAAAAAGAAGAAAGAATGATGTTTAACATTGGCTCTAAGCTAACAATGGTGACTCCTTGTTGGGCCCCAAATTTTTTTTGTTTTCTTGATGTTATTAAGTATGAATTTATTTGATTTATGATTTATGGCATAGTTTGATTTTATTGAAAGTATTAGTGGAAAATTTG
>JAJMLV010239500.1:0-10528 GCA_027123465.1 Erythroxylum coca
GATGTCGGATCCGCTTTGCTAAGTGTTTGTTTCCGCTTTCGATTGGTATTCGATTCGCTTTGCATTATGTCTCCCGCATTTCGTTGTTTCCGATTGAAAATTTTCGATCCGAAATTTTCGATTCCATTCGCTTCCGTCTCCTCCGTTCTTCGTTCTCCGGTTGGGATCTGGTTTCCGGATCGGGTCCCAACACGGACCCAACAAAAACAACATAATTTATGACATTTAAAAGACGTTACAAAATGTAAAAAAAAACGTTATAGAATACAATTGCGTTTTAAAAAATGTCAATGTTGTCTAGAAAAAAGATTTCTGCGACATTTCTCATAAAACGTCACAAAAAATAAGGACATTCTGCGATATTTTAAAAAAGTCACTAAAAGATTGGTCTTTTTACGACCGAAAACGTCACGGAATGTGACTTTCTGTGACATTTATACAAAAATATCAAAGATAGTTGTATTATTTTTTAATTATTATTTTTTCATTTTTTGAAAATTATTTTAATTTAATGATTTTAAATTTTAATAATTATTTTTTAAAATACAAATTTTTAAAATCTTATTTGTTTAATAAATTTTGCGAACTCAAAAATTTAGTACAAATATTGCTTCGAATTAGACCTGTAATGTCATATAGATGGGCACAGATTATGTCAGAATTTCCTAGAAAATGAAAAATAGGAAAACAAGTCTTTAACATTACTAATGATACCGAGGCACTGTATCGATTGTTATAGACCAAAGAATTTGGCATTTTATTCATCACATTTAAAATTTTGATGAAGACAATTACACAAAGAGCACTCCCTCAAAATGCTCAGCACACCTGAATACCTAAAAGAAAAAAAGACAAACATTCCCCACCTACATGAAACAACTAAATACTACCATACCATTCACTATACACCACCTTCGACCAGCAGTAAGACACTCTAGTCAGTCATTAGGTACCATAAAAGAACATCACCCATGAAATAAGCAAAAAGACAAACTATGTTGTTGCCAAGCAGCTCCTCAAATTGCTCAATGAGGAAATCAAGACACCTTAAGATTAGGCTGCAAGAACTATGATCATATGAGAAGTACAATTCCAAAGATAACCAAAAGCAAGCAAGTCCGCACAAAAACACAAAGAATAAGTCACAAAATTTTAAATCCAAATTACTCAAGAGACTTTAACTTATTGTAAATATAAAACATCATATTTCTCTTATCAACACTACTAGTCATTTTTGCAGAGGCAGTACCACAACGCTGAAGTTTGAAAACCTACATAACTTAACTTGGAAAATAAGAAAGCTATGGATCTTAGGCTTCTGATGTTCCTTTGATAACATGAAACTTAAAAGATAAGTCTAAACCTCGCTAAAAAGATAGGTCTACACCTCGCTAAAAGAATTTAAAGAAGGAAATAAATGAAGAAATGAAAATACCCTACCAAAGATGAGTTTGATCTCTGGGTCTTTGCAATATTGAGTAATCTAATGACAATGAGTTATTTAGAGTCATAATTCTACGATCAACCAAAATAGTGGAATTTTGATATGAATAGCTACATTCCAATAACTTGGTATTGGATAAACAATTAGAATTTCAACCTTATATGACAGAGGAAAACAAAAATATAATAGATAAGTCACAATTCCAAAATGTCCCGCATGTAGTGGAAAATAGTTTCACAAAAAAAAGATGGAATTACCAATCATAACTCTTTGCTCATGTACAAGGACAGTAAGATCTTTAAATATCTCATTCACTTCACCAATCTGTTGCTGAATTTCTTGTATTCCTTGATCCCTTTGTTCAATGATGGCCTCATTGAAGGAAATTTCATTCTCCAGCAGAAGGACCTCCTGTCTGCAACAAAGTTATTTGATTCATTCAAGAGATGAATAGGAGTAAGCAAACTCATATTTGTTAGACATCAGACAAACTAGAAGCATTTTCCACTCAACGAGTAAGCTAGAAGATAGGTAATAAAATATGATTTCAAACGTTAAACAAACCATATTCGATAAAAGAATGGATATAGAAACCCATCACTGTAACCTAGACATCCAAATTGCAAACGCGATTTACTAATCATACTGACATTCATACAAACACACATTGTTAGCAATATTAGAAATCTATACAATGGTACCCCTTTGAGGAATTAACAGAATTATAGAACAAAATGTCAAGAGAATGGTTAGGTAATCCATAAAGAATAAGAAGGCACTCCCCCATCATCAATCCTAAAATATGATCTATGCAACTAAAGTAGTTGATCTACTAAATAACCTAGTAAGTGAAACAAGTGTTTATTCAAAGAGAATATAAGGAAGAGATAGGGGAAAACTACAATTCTTGGTTTTACTGATTTACCAATGAAAATTTTATCCATACAATAAGGGATGTATCCCTACTATGCTCTACCTTTCAATTTGTCAAGCAAGACCATAATCAACATTTCTCTATCCACATCAGGGAGAATCCATTAAGATTAGGGCTTCTCTTCACACACAAAATTCATCCAAATTTAGAAGACCCCAACAAATGCTCATAATTGTCTAAAAACCCTACTAAGTAATCAAATTTATGGTGGAACTCTAGCTGTATGAAACTTCCAATACAAAGCCTACAGTCCAGGAATTCATCACAACTAAGCCCATTTAACATGATGTTTCAACGAAAAACGCATATCCATCTAAGCTGCTCCTACATATAATATCAAGCAAGAACTTTGAAGGAAAAGTTATATGTCACTAAGAAGCTATTTCAAATCTTCTAAATAAAACTTGCAAACATCAATATCCTACAGTAGAAAATTAACAACATCCAAAAGTATATATATATATATATATATGGAAACTGCTTCCTTTTGCTTGTCCATTGCTCCCTGGTTTACCACTAGTCAAGAGAAAAACAAGCCAAGAGTTGGAACAAGATCTCTTGAAGTATTAACATAGAATAATAGGTTAATGGCCACATGAAAAGATTTAGCCAGAAAAAATTTTAAAAGATGAAAATGGCTACAAAGTTTCAGTTCGCATAAATGACGTCTTTAATTTATTCAAAATACGATGTTTACATAATGAATTCATTACCGAAACTAGAGATGAAATAGTGGACAAAGTTCAAACTTTGATAACTCCATCTCCATAAAATAAAGAAACGGTTATTAAATGGCTCAATTGACTAAAAACCCAATTTTTACCTAGAAAAAGGGAAGAAACCAATTTTTTAAATTAGGATACAAAATGGAGGAGAAATCAATTCCATTAAAACTAAAGTAACCAAAGTAAAGAAAATAACTAAACCTAGGACCGATGGCTGTAGCAGAGAAGGTGAAGGAGGTGGAGGGAGGTGTCTCTGGAAGAAGGAAGCAAAGAGTCGATGAGTGCTAGAGGCAATGAAGCGTTGTGTTGGATCCACCAGCTTCGATAACCAACCATTGTTATTGTTATTATTGCTGCCACTAACAAGACTAGGGTTTCGAATTGCAGCATTAGGGTGATCATAAGGAGTTGTCTGAGAGCTCCTTTGAAATGGCCTCTTGCAAAACTTTCCAAAACCTCCCCCATCTTCGTACGGATTGGCTATTCGTTCTCGAGCTGCTATCATGAAGGCTTTCCAAGGGTTGTAGTAGCCTGATGTACGAAGAGGCATTGTGAGAAAAAAGAGGAGGCAAGAGAAAAAAGAGGACTTGAATTAGCATTTAAAACAGTTTAATACTTTTTAAGAGACAAAAAAACAAATGGAGCTAGGAGGAGGGACATCATCGGCGTGCGAGGCCCGGTAGATATGTAATTTGGAATTTCTAACAAAAACTCGAGACATGTCCATAGTGAATTTGTTTTGTTGTGCTTCAAGATGCTGCCTCCAGATCTTGAAAGTGGGTATGTAGGTGTCGGGGAAGGGAGGGGAATTAACCAAAACAGAAACAGGAAAGGGTACCTTTAAGGCAGAGAAAAGCTAAGAACGCTCTGTGTGTTTTGATGCTTTCTTTCTTTCTTACAAGTTCTCGTAGAGAAAGTAAGATGAAAAAAATTTTAAAACGTTGTTTTGTTGCTGAAGGCTTCAGAGAAAAAACAACATTTTAAAACACACAGTGTTTTTTGGTTCAGCGACGTTTTATTCAACAAAATGTTGTAGTTTTTATTTCATGATGTTTTATTAATAAAATGTCGCAAAAAGTTTTACAAATCCACAATGTTTTCAAAAAACGTAACGCAAAATTCAAACTTTTTGTCAAAAAGTCTTCACAATCTGTGACGCTTTATCAATAAAGCATCGTGGATTGTGTTATTTTCTTGTAGTGATTATCATCGTCATCATTTGAACTCATTAAAATTGGTGTTGTACTCGCTTCCAGAGCCTTCAATTATTAAGTAATCATAAATATAAGAGAAAAAAGTTTTAGTAGATATTCTAATAGAGCAATATTATGGATTTCTTACCGTATCGGCTAAAAAACAATGACAAAAATTTATATCATTATCATCTTCATCATTTGAACTCATTAAAATTGGTGTTGCACTTACTTCCAGAGCCTTCAATTCTTAAGTAATTGTAAATATAAGAGAAAAAACTTTCAGTAGCTATTCGAATAGAGCAATATTATGGAATTCTTATCGTATCGGCCAAAAAACGATGACAAAATTATTTTAAGGGTACTAATCATCGGTATAGGTTGGTATCAACAATTTCATATGGTACCAACCAGTATTTAAAATACCAATCAAACATCAGTTGATATCGTAAATTTTTAAAAATTGGGAGACTGTTTTGCAAAAAAAGATCCACAATCATCCCCCGCCCTTAACTATTTGCTTCTGCTACCCTCTCTCTCTCTCTTGGTTTTCCTCTCCAGTGACGACTCTCCTCTCCCTCTCTGATGACTGTCCTTGCTAGCCACCACTCGTCATCGCACCATGAATCTCCACATATTGGAACACACATGTTGCAGTAGAAAGCAAGCAATGAGAGAAAACAAAGTGGCACAAAAAGCAGGCAATAAGAGAAAGGAAAGTGGGATGACTTAAGACAGTTACCTAATAAGAAAGGGAGATGAGGAACAAAGAAATAATACCTTTCTATTGTTGTAGCCCACCAACTTGAAGACTTGGAAGCTTCATTCTCTTCAGAGATGGAGGACCTACAATAGTTACTAGGGGTAAGAGAGAAGAAAATTAAAGAAAGCTCTGGAGAATGCTTTTCATGCTATCTAGCTTTCTATTTGAAACAACACAGACACGTGTTGGTCTGTGATGCTTGAATTGGTTTTCTTTAAAGCATTTGAAATAAAACTTGCTGCCCAATTTCATTAAAATACTATAATGTTTTAACAAAAAAAAAAGAAACTACAATATACTTATATACTTGTTGATGGAAGTATATATCATTGTTTTAAAAATTGGATCAAACATCGAACTAGTCGAAGGAAAGGTTTAAGATTTGAAGGTTCAACCAATATTAAACCACTATAAAACCGATATATAATAAATAAGAAGTAAAATTTATAAAACTTTTGGAAACAACATCTTTACTAGTTAAGGATAAGGCTACGTACTACAAAATCTCCCCGGACTGTGCATATCAACGGAATTTATATTAAGTGTTGTTATTATTATTGTAAAATTTATAAAAGTAAGAAAAATAAAATATTTTATTGAAATAAAAATACAATATTGTTTATTATTATATAATGGACTAATAATGAATAAATATGAGTATAATACAAAACTAAAAATAACAATAAAAATTAAATTTGAATTTTTGAAAGAGTTTGTGTCTTATCATCTTCAAAAGCTCCAAATTCTCCAACGTTATCTAAAGACTCGTAAACTACACTTTCATCTAAAGTATTTGCATCAACTTCTTCTACTGCATTTAAATAAATTACAAATTAGTAAGGTATGAAATTATTCTCAATTATAAATTTGTAATATGTTATATTTTAACTTAAATATGATCAAAAGAAGATATGAACTGATCATCAGTAAATGTTCTTAATTTATTCGTTGTGACAAATGCATTTTCTTCAAAAATCACCTTTTTAAGTCATTATAATTATGATCAGGCAATGGTTCTTTTTCTTTAATCCAAAAATCAGTATATTCAATACAACCAATATTAATTGGATTGTACATTCTCTTCTTACTAAGTGCTTTAAATATATAATAGAGAAATTATAAAGTCAATAATAAAAATAAAATTAATGAAATAAAAACAAAACTATAAAATACATGTTCTTCATTCTCATATAGATATTGTAAACTTACTATTATTTTAAAATATTTATTACTTCTTTATAGGGCGGTAAATTGACACTATTTATAATACAAAAAATAAATATTTCGTGGTATAGTAAGAGATGAGAAGAGATACTTATTAATTTTTTTTGCCTTGATAAAGTGATAAAGGCCTAAGCAGAGAATATGTTCCATGACTAATATAGACATATATCCTTTTTCTAGAAACCAAAACACAATAGACATAAATCTTATATAGACATACATCATTTTTTTAAGAATCCAAAATATAACATACATAAATCTGATATAGACATACATCCTTTTTTCAGAAACCAAAACGCAACAGACAAACAAAACATAATAGACCAAACAATTAAGTAAACACAAAAGATGGAATAATTAGGAATCAAAAGACAGAAACAAGCAGCAGTAATGATGACCATACATACACACAGAAACAAACCAACATTAGAAACAAACCAATAGTAGAGTGCTCACTTGTTAAACTTTGCTCTAACGAATAGTCGCGTTATTGTTTTAGATCAAAAAGTTCAATACTTCAAAGAGTATATATAACACAACTATCAAAATTAGTTATTGAAATGGAGTTCTAACTGTTACAAAAAATTAATTACTGTCTTATCCTTATCCCCTTATCTACAGGACAAATTGGAACTCTATAGCAAATTGATAACTAAATCACCATTTCACTCCAAAACTCATTCATTGAATCTCGAATTTTTTGCTTCCTCTGAAATTTTGCAACAAAATAATTCACAAGCCTATTATCAAAGTCCTCAACACCAAGATGAATGTCACCAGCTGTGGTTTTACCCTAAGAAATCCCCTCCTCAATCTTCAATAGATAAACATCAAAAGTTCCTCCACCTAAATCAAAGATTAGCACATTCTGCTCTACTTTCCTTGACTTTTTTTGTCCAAATCATACGCAATAGCAGCAGCTTTAGGTATAATTACAAATTTTGGGCATTCGTGTTACTTTGAAATGTACTCATTACCTGCAATGCAGTATCCACGTAGTGGTAAGAGATTTGGTTGTTTAAGCCTTGACATATCTCAAATATTGTCACAACTTCACTGTAGTCAAAGTCTCTTGTATTTTCCAGTACCTTAATTGCGACATTGAGCTCTCTTGGAAGGATAGCTCGGTAGAAGGGTCCACACCTACCAACATCTGCCACCCATGATGTGTCGGACTCCGTCTCGAAGCTAAACGGCCCTGATGTTTTGGGATTGCCCACCTGTTTTTGTTCACAATCCTTCATCTTCTGTGTACGCAAAGAAGAGACCTATGGCGATGGATACAAAGTAAAACACCAATGTTGAGGAAATAGAAAAGACGAAGGCTTTCGTCTTTGTTATGGATTTCGTTTTCTTAAAGTCAGAATATATAGGTTTTGTTCGTTTTTTGATGGCTTTGTCGTTATGAGGAGTGGTTTTATTAGAATGTGACTTCACAATTAATTAATCGGTTCAACTACTTAACTAAAAATCAATCGATTCTTCGATAAATAGGTCGATTTTTATAAATTATTAATTGAAATCAAACCGGACAACTGACCAGTTTTGATTGTTTTCGGTCGGATCGTCTGGTCTGGTTCGATTTTTAAAACCTTGTTATATATACAAAATTTAATAAATTATGATCTTCCATGACAGGGATCTTTTTTTTGAAGAACATAAATTTGGATTATATTGCAATTTTTTAAAAATTAAGGGCTATATTATAAATTTAAAAAATTATCTAAAATAGTATTTAGTATTAACTAGTATTGATACAATATTATACTAAAAACTAGTACCAGTACAGTATCATAACATTATAATCGAGCCTTGCAAATTGAAGAATTATGTTGAGTATCTTTTCCAAAAAAAAAGTAAATCACGTAGAAATTTAAAAATTTTAATAGTGGAAATTGGAGACAAATTACGTCACTCAAATTAAAAGATACAATATTACAATTTTTATCATGTTTTCAAAAAGTTAACGTCTTGAAAATGTTTTGATAGAACATTAAACATAATAAGTGGTCAATATGCTTCTCTTAAACCTCTTGATCTTATTCTAATAATCAATTTTTAACGATATATTAAATAAATTGTTTTATTAAGTAACGGTAATCGCATAAATTACATTACAAGTGTCATTATTCTAAGTTATCCTTTTTCATAAATGACAGGGAATTATAATGGTAGGTTATAATTTATTCACTATAGAACAACAGTAGAATTTATCAATAGACCAATAGAAATGACAGCGATACAGTATATAGTATGGTTAATAGCAGAAATTATGATAACACTATTACTACTACTAGAAGGGTGGGGCTCTAATGCTTGTTTGGAGGAAGAGAGAGTTGCTCTGTACCAGCTCAAAGCTCCCATCAGTGACCTCGAACCATATATACCAACGAATGCTTTCACGGATCTCCCGCCTAATAAAAGCAAATATATATATAATACATATTGAACCTTTCTGATGAGTAATAGACAAGTCTAAATTTCTGAGGGAATAAAGCCACGAACAAAAGGGTAAGATGCTGCTTTTCAAGTTATTATAACTCAAATTGAGGACTTCTATTTAAGTTGCTCAGCTTCTGTACTCTTCAAAACCTACAGAAGTCCCATCCTTCAGCAGCTAAAAAAGACAAATTTACAAGGTTTAGATATATAACTCTCAAGGCCAAATGATTGTAAAGCATTTAATTATCCTTAACGGTAAGTAAGAAGAAGACGCATTAACCTTAACTTACCACTTGTTCCTTCTAGCTAGTGTATTGCTGCTCGTATATAGACTTTGACGAACTAAAACTACCGGCTAATATTGGTAAGATTGTGTTCTCCAATTTATTACGACTTGAATCATGATGCTGTAAATTGACGGGAGTCGATAATTTTTCAAATCCTGCATACAAAACAAGTTTGAGTTATAATTTTGTATATAGTAATTCTGTGTGGTTTGATAAAAACGATAATGTACTTGAGAACCTTTGTTCACTGCGCAGCAAGCAATGTTATTGCCTTGTAAGCTAAGCCTTCTAAGTTCTTCAAATGGAAGAAACACTGAAGCATTGAAGTACCAATCTGTAGACTCGGCCTCTCTTAAGAAATCAAGGGGGAGCTCATAGACTCTAGCGTTACATGCATAAAACACGATCTCAATTACAATAGTCAGCATCTTTCCTCCATGAAAGCATTCCTTACGATACACCATTTAGGTCATTGATAGAAATTTTGAGCTGCAACAGAACAATTCTCTCTTCCTCCCAACAAGAATTACAGCCCCACCCTAATCACAGTAGTAAGAATATTATCATCCCTGCCATTTCTATTGATTTATTACAGCCTACCATAATCTTTTTATAAGAGACTCTCATGTACATTGGATTCTTCACCATATTTATGGCGGTGGTCCATCCTTTGAAGATATATTAGAAGGAAAGCACATGACGAGATGCCGGTTACATCGTTATCAATGGTGGCCGTATTGTCCGGGCCATAAACAGGGAAATGATAAGATATATATAAATAGACTATAGAGTATACACTGTTATTCCATCAAAATGGTACCCCATTATAATAAATAACTCATACGATAAAGGTACATGAATACATCACTAACAGGAAAAGGATAACCCAGAATAGTCAAAGGAAAAACAAACAAAGTCAATAGTGCCAAATCGGACGATCCATATCGATGGCTTCAATGCTCAAGAAATGCTGGTGTTTCCTTACTCCTTTTCTATCGTGATAACGTGATGTGACATGCAACCAAATGAAGTTTCATTTTTTCTTACATATGATTACAAAATAATTAAGATAAAATTTAAAATAAAATTAATAAATATTAGGAGTGTCATGAACTCTTTTACTTAGTCAACAACGTGCAAATGAATTATTTCCCTCCTTGTGAACTGCCAATCTACTACCTCCGTAACTTCCAAAGATGCAATCACATCGATGGGAAATTATGTGGCCTCAACCCAAGTTGCACTTCGTTGTATGGTACGCCCTCAATGTCAACTCTAGGTGGAGCTTGATGGGAAATTACGTGGTCTCAACCCAAGTTGCACTTCGTTCTATGGTACGCTTTCAACGTCAACTCCAGGTGCTTCTCAGTATAAAGCATATTCATAGTCAAATTATGGAATATTAGGTGGCGTTTGGTTTGAGCATAGAGTTGGGTATGGATATCGGTATAATAGTAAAAGGAAATGAGAATGGGTATGAAAAATAAAAAATAATGTTTGGTTTGTATCTTGGGTT
>JAJMLV010239568.1:0-10518 GCA_027123465.1 Erythroxylum coca
TTGGCAAATCGAAGAAAAAGGATTGCAACTCCTTGAGTAAACAGAAGAATAGCAATTAACAGTGGTATTCACCTGCATATACCAGCGCCGGTGGGGCTATGGGAGTTACATGGGTCGCATTAGCCTCTGAAGATCTCACATTTGCTTCACACCAAATTAAGGATGGAAGCGGTGAATCCAAGTTCAGCACCCTTTTCTTTCCTCCAGGTGGAGATCCCTCCAGAGTGAGTCCTCCAGGACTTTCATGCGATGTCAGGCAGCTCTCTGTGGAACAATCAGCCCCTTGGTGGTGAAGGCTAGGTGATACTTCTCCTGGGGCACGCAGTTCAGAACCCTCAGCTATTTGCACCATGTAAAACCCGAAAGGGTCAATGGAGATACCTTTTGGTGCTTTAATGCTTCCTTTCTCGCTGCCTGCTTGAGTAACTGCACCTCCAATAAATTGATCTGCAAGCATCTTACAGGCTCTCTCGAGCATGGCTAAATATCTTCGTTCTGCATCCTGGCGAATCTGCAGGTGCTTCTCGGCCTACATAATAAACATGGAAAATCAGCTAACTGAAATATGTAGATGCTAGCCGAATAGGAAAGGAGAAGTAAACCAACAGTCTAGAAACCTCATGGGAATGACAGGAGTAGAACTTTTTGAAGAAATTAGATACTGAAATTAATGAAATTAATATGGTGATCTAGAGTACTGTACTTGTGAGCTCAACAAGAAGGCCATCAATAAGGACAATCAACTATATATGGTAACCTTAAATAACCAGCTCACTATTCAAGCTTGTTTTTGTTAAAGCCATCCATGTTCAGTTGTAGGGCGGTGGTAAAATTTTTACGAGAAACGCAAACGGAATACATACCTCAACTTGCAAATGCAATTTACTTTGAACCTCCATTTGTGCTCTTAGGGCTTCTTTGACTTCATAACCCCTAAAACATAAAATTCATATCTTAAGTCTTCTGTCACAGCAAGCATTCAACCATCATCACTGACTTGTTTGATAGAAGAAGAATATTCTTACTCATTTGTATCAGAACTTGTCATCTTTGGTGAAGGTATACTAGAACCAGGACTTCCTAGAATGTAGGAGCCAGACAATCCTTCCACAGAAGTGCAGAAAGAAATCAGTTTAGACTTTGAAATTCTTCACAATTTTATATACAGGTTTTCAAGATGAACAAAATTGCTAATATCTGCTGCTTTTTCTTATTCTTTTATGCTAATATCTGCTGCTTTTTCTTATTCTTTTATGCTTGATCAGCATACTACCCATTATTTTTATGATCTTCATAAAAAAATAAGCAATAAAACCTAGTTAGTTACATGATTGATCCACTGAGAACAACACAAAGAGAGTAATAGGAGTACCTACCATCTTTGGGTGCCTCATCCATGTCCTTCCCTGATTGCTTACCGAGTCTATATTTCTATAAAATGCAAGAAACCACTCTCATGATAAACTCTTTGAATCTTAACATTAGAAATATTGCTGACTAATGAAACAAAACCTGGAGGTGACTCTTTAAATGGAAGAGCGTTAATCCTTTCACATTCATTGTCCGCATGATGGCTTTTGGTGTAGCTTCTGCAGTTGTATATATAAATTCTATTTAGAATATAATTAGCATATATATAAATTCCTATTTAGAACACAATTAGCATATATATAAATTCCTATTTAGAATACAATTAGCTTCTGCAGTTATATATATACAGTACAGAAGGTAAAGATATTCCGGCAGCTATTGAACTAATGTCAGGTACTCCGTGACTGCAAAAGCCAACTACGGAGGAGCAGTTTCATTTGACTGGCCTTCAAGCTCCCTCAAAGTTATAAACAAGCTCGTGTAAGCCAACTAGCCAAGCTAGTGCGAAATGAGTTGTCCCAGTGAACAACCAATGAGATTAAGTCTTGTAGAGACAAAGAGATAGTTGAGCTATGCAAAATGCAGGTCTATCTTATACCCAAACCCTACCAGAAGAAATAATTTCTTATCAAATGCAATAAATGTTCTGCAACTGTATGCATTGACTGTCACGTAAAGCAAATAAATGGATACCTTTATACTTTTCTGCCAAGAAAATATGCTACCAGGAAGAGTAAATGCATAAAAACTTGTAAGTTGCAAAATCCTTGAACGTAATCAATGGTATATATACATAAAAACCTATTCCCTCAATCGTCAGCACCAATTATTTCAAGGAGAAATATTTTCTGGGTACGGAATCAGCATTTATTATCTGCAGATAGATTCATGGCCCTGTTGTCTCTTACTAACCATTATAAAGAAGCAACAAACCATTTTGAAGCTTAAATCCTCAAAACGCTGAGCATACAGATATAAAAGAAAACATATGAGAAATTGTCTTTTTGAAGAGGGAGGTGAAGCAAGATCAAAGAAGTAAAGTTATTTGCCGCTCAAATCAGTTTCCTCAAACCAAACACAACCATTAGTCAAACCTAATGATAACCCAAGAAAATTAGCGACACAAACGGAGACAAATGGTAACCATTGACTGCCTTCAACAATGTTTCCTTGATCGCCAGCAATATTGAAGTCAAAACCATTTCACAACTTTCTATAACTACAAATATTATAGAACAAAGCCAAAGAATTTTGTTTCATAGCCGCTTTACAGCATAAGAAAATAACAGTATCCTACTCACTATCCACATGTTACAAGTGTTTATAATAGGACAGAAACCTATTAAATTTCAGCCTTGGGAAATCTAACATCAATGAAGGATCCATAAGCAGAGCATTTCAACTACAACGAAAAAAGCAAAAAATTTGAGAACTAAACAAGCAAAGTGGGCAAAGAAAAGAAAACAGGGAACAGACTATTGGCACCGCCAAGTTGAGTGACTGCATCGACGAAACGTTCGTGGAGATCAGCAGTCCAACGAAGTCGAGGTTTGGGATCTGAAGTCAACATAAGACAAGGCTCTCCACCAACACCACCACTTGTTTGACTATGGCTCATGAGATGATTATTATGACTTTGGATTGGGATTTGAAGATCTTCCTCATAACCCAACAACCCACCACCACCACCAATTACACCACCTTGGAGTGGTTGGATCGTTCCCTGAAACATGGCTCTTGTAGTCTCCCTGTTTTTTGACTTTCTCCCCACAACAACAGTCAACCGACACACCACAACCAATGGATCGTCGAAGTAGGAGGCCGCTAACGATACGAAACCCCAATTGGGTCAAATCCTAAAGTCTCAATTTTCCCGAGAAAGTTGAAAAAGATGCGACTTTTTTTCCAAAGGTTAAAAGGGCACAACGCTTCGTAGTTTGTAAGTTGCTCTGTTTTGGATTTTGTCTCTTTCTGTGAGTAAAATATGTAGTTTTAGCTCCAAAAGTATTTTCTAGCTTTTGCCTTTCTATTTAACTTTCATGGATTTGCTACATTGAAACAGACTTTGTTGGGACAAGAGACTTGGAAAGCTGATAATGAGAATCTAACACAGTTGTGTCCTAATCGGTTATTATTCCAATTCTCAAAATCTTATTTTTACAAAATAAAAAAAAACCAACTTCTCAAAATTTGAAATTAAAAAAGTTATAAAGCAAGTTTTATTTATTTATAATCAGATATAGAATTTGACCTGAGAAGGTAATGCTTTGGAACTGCTTTGGAAGATGTTCTGTTTACTACAATGTTAAAACTCAGTATCCTATTCATTTCCAGAGTAAAAAGAATTAAACATATTTTGATTCTTAGAATGAAGAAATTTTGATATCAACCTAATTCAAATTAAGCTTAATTAAATTAGATATCAACCGCAATTCAGATCAGTTTAATCTATTGAGATCAAATCGAATCAGATCAGATTAGGACTAATTTGTTATCTTTATGGTCATCCTTCTTGTAATCTTATTATTCTTGAGTTTTAATTTAAGCTAGTTGTTCCAGGGAGATTGCAAGCATGAAATGTTCATCAGGGACAATGTTCAGAATCGAGCAGCTTATCCATTAATGATAGACATGAATTACTGCACAAGATTGAGGTAATGCAAGAGCTTTGATTTTGCACATTTAGATGCAATGCCAAGTTTAAGCTCGGTCTCCTATTTATACAAACTTTCCCGAAGTTACAGTACAACGGCTCAATCAAAGTATTGAAGAACTCACAGAATGTCTGAAATTCCCTGTAAGCATGAATGAGATGTGTGTGTATATATATATATATATAGTCAGGTTTTGATCCGTTTTTATCAGAGCCTGTAACCATGAAGATGTTTAGCCCATCTTCTGGCCATGTAAGGATCGTGGTAGTCCCAACTTTCAACACTACTGGTCCTCCCACCTACTACACTTCCTTCTTGCGAATCTGCTGCTTCTCTTCCAGTTTCAGCTGTTTCTCTTTTATCCGCTAAACTCACCACAATGTCTCCTGTTCTGGTGAACTCATCAATCCCACCCTCTACATAGCTATAACTCACACAAACATGTTGAGTTTGAGAATCAGTCAAGTCTAACAGGATTCTTCTTTCTTCGTTGCCTCTCAGTTCTCCAAGGCTGACTATCATGTCTTCCTCCACAATTCTCAACTGGACATCTCTGATCACACCTTTGAGGAGTCTTGCCAGGAACTCTTCAAATTCATGCATAACAAACCCGTTAGAAGCACCGAAACCAAACCCGACGTGAAACCGGTGAATTGGGAAGGGAATCTGGAGGTTCAGGGCATGGTATGATCTTGTTGGACTATCAGACAGATGCAAGATACATGATTGTGGATTCTTGTGTGCACGATCTTCAAGTATCTTGATCCCTTTCTTGAGGCCTTCAATTGGATCTGCTTCGCCAGTGTAGAAGAGGCGGTCAATGACTTGCAGTGCCGTTCGCTTACCGCAGGAAGTCATGCGTCTCAGAGGGAAGACGCGGGCTGCGGCGGATGAATATGTCACAATAGCCAAACGATCAATAGGTCGGAGTGAGAAGACCACCAACGACAGGGACTGCTTGAGAAGCCTGAGATGTGGTCCATTGGGGCTAGCAACCAGAACGAAGTCTGTTGCTTGTTGGTGTGCCAATTTCACTGAAAGGTAAGCAGCAAATCTTCGATTTAAGTGATTCATCAACGAGGAAGAGCCTGTGCCTGTCAGATAAGAGGAGCGGTGGTGGTGGTGGTGTTGGTGGTGGTGTTGGTAAAGCGCACTGCGAGCAGCTGGTTGGAGAGACGAATGCTGTGTGCAAGGATAAGGAAGTAGAGAGATATCAAGGCGTGGTTGATTAGGAACATGGTCAGGTTCTGTTGGGTCGTCGTCATCGTAACGAGCAGAGCGCAGGAAAGAACGTCTGTGGACTCTGAAGTTGGCTATGGAGTCGTCAAGAATTTGGAAGATGGGGTCATTTAGGTTGCAGGAAAGGGAACAGAGAGGGTTCAGGTTGCGAGGAAGTTGAGTCCATTGGGCACGGCAAATGGGGCAAGTGACACTCCCATGGCGAACGTTTGATGAGATACATGCAAAGTGGAAGGCATGTGAGCACTGGGCTGTGAATATAGCCTGTCCAGGACTGTTGCAGGAACCATAGCTTAGGGTCTCAAGACATATTGCGCACAAGTTCTGCAACTGTAACGCCCACAAAACACAAAGTTTGGCTTAAATCAATATGATACGGAGCAAATTACTTCGTTAAAGTTTTTACTTCTAACATGTTATGTTATGATGAAGTTATCTTAATGTTGTTGTGAGATATCTTTGTTGTCACACACTGGTACAAGAATTGTCAGCAATCTAATAATTGCTTATTCATCCTACATGGGACCATTTGACTTTGATAAGAAAACCGAATAGGGTCATCTGCTAGATGACATCATGTTAAGATCATAAGTAAGAAAACCAGTAATGGGGTCTCATAGGTCTTTTTGGCAAGTCTAAACATATTGACAAAGGAGAGGGCTACAATAATTGAGAGAAGGAAATAGGGGGAAAAGCATGTGAAAACACATTGGTTGATGGTTGTCTAAATGGGACCTCATAGGTCAAAAACAACTTGGAAATGTACATTTCACATGCTAGAACAAGCTAAACATCAATTTTTATGGCTAACATGTATGGATGGTTGTGTTTTTGGAACTTGAATGTAATCAATGAGCAGGCAGGCATAAAAAAAAAATTCAAGAACTGGAAGAGGGTTAGTGATGATCATTGACAAATGTGGAGTAGAGCACAAATAAACATGAGATGGTCAAACATTGGATTCCAAAAGTGAATATAATTGCTTCCTATACTCAAAAAGGAGAAGAAAAGGATTATGGAAACCATTTTTCCTACCTTAGAAGCCAAGTTATGGTCATTGGTTCGAGTAATTGATTCTTCTTCCTCAAAGTGTCCCTCTGAAATATTCTTTGCCATTGTTGGAGACATCACTGTAGAGGCTGAGATCTGTAAATTACAGACAGCAATTATCTATTCCCTTCTTCCTCTGAATCTTTCATATGAATAGTATGAATATGAAATGCAGCAAATACTTCATCACAATTTAATGCTTTATGAATCTTTTAGTAGCAGGGACAGAGGAGTAGAAAGACATAATGTAGGAAGAGGTAGGTTTCCTGGATTGAGAATTTTGATTGTTCCACAGATTCATAAGAAATGGATAACCAACTGACTTGAAGGTTGGATTTTGAAGATATGCAGGAAACAACTTTTTCTTTGTATAGTCCACAGAAAAAAGTAGAGTAAGAACAACCAGAAAGCTCTTGCAGCAGTAGGAAATTAAAAAAAGGGAATCAAACAATTCCCAACAACTTTCCCAGTCTAAAACTTGCATCAAAACTATGGAACAAGAGTAAAGGAAAAATGGGTTTCACTTACATTTTCTTGGGCATGATTGGAAACTGGATCTGCAAGAGCACGTGGGTTTCTTGATGAGAATGAGCCACATGCAACCACAACCATTTTCTTGGCTGCCTTCTTCAGCTTGGAGGATGTTCCTCCAACCCCCATTATCTTGTTTTCCTTCTTCTCCTTCCAACAGTAATGAACCAATGTGGCATATAAAAGCTGATAAAAGTGCAGACAAAAGCCACTGCCAAGTTCTGCAACTTCTTCACCTCCTGCCAAGTTTCTGCAACTCTTTCAGACCCTGTTGTGCTTTGTCAATTTTGTTTATTTCTACTGTCTTCACTTTCCTACACACGCTCTCGTCTCATTTGTTTACCATACCTTTCAAAGTTTCAAGCTTCACCTTGACTAACCACAACTAGCCATAATTTATATTCGTGTGTTTCTAGTCTTACAACTACAGTACCGTACTAGCTACTTACTCTACTTAATCATTAAAGTCTTGCCTTTTTGGTTTTTACTCTTGCTTTTTCCTTCCATTTTAGTTCTATTTTAAATGTTCATTGTGAAAGGGATGACCACAGAATTGAAATATTTTCACAAATGAAACGAAATTACAGAATGGAATCAGTGTTAGAATTTGTCTGGTACCACTCTTAAATTGAACGGAGCGACATGAAGACAGCTCAGTATGAGGTTGTTAAGAGTTCAACAAAGAGGCATTCGTATGATGTATATGTTTTCTATACAGTATAAAGAGCAGAACTTATAAGTGGAGGAGAGCTAATTGCAAGCTAATGTTATAAAATGTTCGAAATGGCATTTCAGGATCTATGGAAGCACTAGTCCACGCGTTAGCATTTGATTAGTTTTGGTAATGATCGGTCAAACCAAATGGGCTAAAGTTTAAAGCTGAACTTGAAAAAGATTTATAAGTCTGAATCCATCCCAATGAAACATAAATTGACAAATGATGTTGAATTGGACCAACCTTCTTTTATATTTGAAACTAAATCACTAAATTCGAATTTAATTTAATTATTATCTTTTTATAAAAGTAAACGTTAGACTATGTTTTCATCTATGTATATTAATTTTAAATTGTTTAATTTTTTGTTTGGTTTTTAACTTTTCAAATCAATTCATTTTAATAATTCTTGTTATTCAAAATTAATCAATTTATTAATTAATCAGTCAATATTTGTAAATTAATAAGTTTTTATAAATAAAAATTAATTTATTCAATAATATCTTTTATAATTAAACTTCAAATCTTTTGATAGATAATGACAATATCTTTTAATCATAATCAAAATTCTTTATTTTTTAATTTTTTGTCAGTTTTATGATAGCATGATTCTGATTGAGCCCTCAAGGGGTGTGACTCGATGATTGAGAGCGGGGCTTGACTTTGATTAGGTCTCAGGTTCGATTCCATGCTAGCCCCTCTTATAAGAGCCTGGGGCAGCCGGGATTTTACATGTAGATAGAGAACTAGTTGGGCCCTCAATGATGAGGTGCGTCCGCTTGGTCCGCCTGTGGGGTGGTGTGCTAGTTGGACCCTCAGAGAGGTGTGCCCGCTTGGCCTGCCTACGGGGTTTCTTCGAATCCAAAAAAATAATTCTGATTGAATCTTTTTAAATATATATAATTTATAATTTATAATTTATAAATTATTACATAAAATTAAAAGATTTTAATACATACTCAAAATAATTATTGTTTCCTCTTTATTGAAAAAAATCGAGACCACTAAGAACAAGTGTAACCTAAACAAACTTAAGTGACGAATTCTACTCAAGCGCTAACATTTATAGATCTTAATTTCAAATGATGATTTTTAAATATTTAAATAAAATAACCTTCTATTTTATAAAAAATTGACCAAATATTTAAATTGAACCCACCATTTAATTTTAAATGTTTAATTCATTAAATAATTTATTTAAAAAGTTAAGCCTATTATTAGTAGAATACAAGTGTAACCTAAACAAAACTAGGGAAAGGGGAAAGATTTAGAAGAAAAAAAAAAGTGAGATCAACCAAAGAAAGTAAAAGGAGTTGAAAAAGACCGTTAGATTTGAATTTCAATTTCTCATCAAGCTCAATCATAGCTAGGGGGGGCCATTGCCCTTTGGCTTTTATGTACAAAAGCTAGTTCGATTCCATCCACTACATGTCACTTGGCATTCACAAATCTATCAAGGCCCCTTTCAATTAGATATTAGATATCTTGAGTACATTAACATATAATGAGATGTAATTTGACCCTCTAACCACTAATTAGTCTAAGTTAATTATGTTTGTTTCTAAATTAGTCAAGTAATGTCAAAGTCCTAATCAAAAATCCCTCCTCATGTGTCAAATGCTTAAACCCTATTTATAATGGTTTTGAACCAATTCCAATTGCTTTTGTGAACATCTAATCATGAATCATGATCATTGTCTTAAAAACAATGTATTGGTGCATTACTTATCAAAAGTTTGAATAACCCTTTGATTTGATTGAACTTTGGCATGGCAAGTACAATAATAATAAGAGATTCATTGTATTAAATCAATTAAGACTTAATCAGCTAAAGCAATTAAGACTCAAATTTAGTACTTTCATTTAGTTGGTTTAGTTTAGACTTTATTTGCAGATTTTTTATGTGAATCATATTGGTGATTGATTAAACAATCAGAATGATTTATGTTCTTATTTGTGCAAAATTTAAATATCTAATATTAAAATTTTGATAATAGGCAAATAACAATATTTAATTATTTTAATTAAAATAATTAACAATATTTAATAAAATTAAATTGATAATAGGTAAATAACAATATTTTAATTATTTTAATTAGAATTAGCTGAGTCTGTTTATTTAAGCTTATTAGAACACTAAAAATATTATTGGTGAAAATTGTAAAGACTAAAATGTACGAATATGTTAAAAGAATAGTATTGTCAACATATTGAGAAGTAGGGAATCTCTCTTTCGCAAGTAAAATACGTGAAAAGGCTTTCAGAGATCTTCTCTTCTCTCGATCATAAAAAGAAGGGAAAGAGGAAAAGCTAACAGTGGCCTCACTTCCTTCCAAGACTCTTAGAATGAGCAAAAAAGATGTTTCCTTTGCACTTGACCAAGTCAAATGGTCAAGCTTATAATTTTGACCAAATCTTTATTTGATTCAAACTTCTTATTTGCATTTGATCACATATTCTGCATTCTTTTGTTTCTTTTTAATTTGCTTTTGCTTTGGAATCTTCTTAAACGAAAATCCTCCTATGACTCCCCATCTCACAGGAAGATGTTCCTTAAATTTTGCAACTATTTTATGTCCTTAAATGGAACAACTTTCGAAATCTTTAATGCTGGAATTGGGTGGTGTGGAACATACAACCTGGGAATTGGATGTTCAAAACTAGTTGCTTGGCTCTTTTTAAATACAGGCAAAAGAAAAAGAATGATTGCCTTGGAGTTGCCAACTAACTGTAGAAAGAATCCTGAGTTCTACTTCTACAGTATCTTCCTGGTATCCAGTAATGGCCTACCAAATTGCAGATTATAACAGGAATTTTTCAGTATCTTTGAATTCCAAACTTTCACGATCTGATCAATAAAGACGAACATAAACACAAACACAAATGTTCGATTGAGCTTCAAATCCAATCTAAAAGTCTGAGTTCGTCAACTTTTATCTATTTTTCGAACCCTTTTGA
>JAJMLV010239571.1:0-10518 GCA_027123465.1 Erythroxylum coca
AACAAAGCGTAACCGTGAGTTACAGCTGGTAACGTTCGTTAGAAGAAAGTTTTAGAGGGAAAGTTTCTCATAGCCTTGAGAATGCCACCTATTCTAGAACACTCATGATATACTCTGACAATCAACCTTTGAAAAAACCTCAACAAAAACCTTTCATTACTCTTTGTGGATTTCAAACTTTCCTTGCTCACACTCTCAACCTCAAAAACCGACTTCACCTCTTTGAGAAAATTCTCTATTTTTAGTTCATTGTTAACTACAAGAAATGGAGACAGCCATGCCAAGTGGAAGACTTGTTGATTTTGAATCTCTAAAATAGGACAAGATGGATATTGAATCGAAGATTGTAGCAGCCAGATGGAGGAATTTCTTTCAAGTCTGAGACATAGTCTACATGAATGAAGTTTATGAATTATGGAAGAATATGGAAGTGGTAGCTGATACTCTTGTATCTTCGGTGGATAGATTGTCGATTATTGTGACCATAAAGATGTTTGAAAAGGTCATGGAGTGTCCATTCGAAGGAGAGAAGCTCACAAATAAGGCTAGATGGATGACACAAGCTAGCGTGAAGGAAACCCAGATCAATTTGCAGTTATATTGAAGCAATGATCCAAAGGAGAAGAAGTCGTGAAATCTTGTTCCAAAAGCTAGGGTATTACACTCACTTGTTTTTCATTGTGTACTACCGAGAACAGGATCAAGGGATTTGGTAACAACGCTAGATGAACAATGCTTTTTTCATCTACTAAATCGTCAGCCTATCAACCTACCATTCCTTATATTTCATTATATGATAAAGTTTAAAAAAGACTCGACTGCTCTACCATACGGAATGATGTTAACAAGGATATTCAGAGACTTTGGAGTATGTCTAGAAAGGGGAAATATGATGAAGATGAATATCAAAAGTGTCATCAATTCTGCAATAATTGGTAAAATGGGCTTGAAGAATTTGGAGAGAGTAAAAGCAGATTCCAAGACGAAAGCCAAGATTGAGGGGGAGCATGCTAAAAAAGAATCTCCCTCAACAAAATCAAAATCTCAATATGTTGAGAGAATACTTCCAGAAGGAGAAAAGGAATCGCTAGGAAAAACAAAGGGAAAGACAATATCCCTTAAAGAAGGAAGCCAGGTGCAACAAAAGGAGACAGTGACCCTGAAAAGAAAAGGGGACATGTTACTTTCGGAGAAGCTAAAGCGAGCAAAAAGGTCACCTAGAGTTCGAACCCTGCGTCAACAATAAGAAAAGAAAAGGAAAGAGTTGATTCATGGTGGAAACTCTGAGAAGATAACATCTCAGGCAACCAGATCCTTAGTTTCAATTTTGAGAGAAGAATCACCAAAATTGGCTAAAGTGACTGAAATTAAGAAGAAATTGGAGTTTGAGAAAGTAAAACCTCAACCTCAGCAGACTTCTAGACTGATTAAAGAGAATAAAAAGCAGAAAATTAGTACGAAAAAGAGCACTCCTACTATTGCTCAGAAGAAGAAGATGATAGTTGAACGCAGTCCAATATAGGTCAATACTTCTCGACTGATAATAAAAGAAGACTTGAGAGTCAAGATTTTTGAAGAAATTCAACCTGTCAGGAGTAGTAACTCTATAACAATCAGAGAGATCCCAAAAAGGTCAATCAAGGCACAATTTCAACACATTTTGGTAAATAGTAGTACCATACATCTGTTGAGTGAGGACGAGAAATGTATGTATGATGTTCTGAAGGATGAAGAAACCAGACCATACCCCACATAGATGACAAAGCAGAAGTACATTATTTTCCCAATCATAAGGAAAACTGTGATCAAGGTTGTGCCTGATATTCAACCTCGACCTTTCATTGTTTGCAATGAGGAAAAAGGGAAGAAGAAACTGTATCCTGAAAAGATAAATGATCTGACAGATGAACAAATCGAAGCTGAAGTGAAAAACATTAATGAAGCATGCCACGCAGTCCAGCAGACTGGAACTTATGTTTTCCACTTCATTTCAACAGCGTTAGGAAGCAATTGTGGTCAACAAACCACTGAAGATTCTTTTCAGGTAGGTGGAAGACTTTTAGAAGGGCAGTACAGATTCATTAAGGTTGGAGACCAAAGCTACTCAGTAGAGTCCCTTGTGTATCTCATTATGCATATTAGACCCTTATCAACTGTGTCTTCATTTGGTAATGTTCTACACCTATTCGGAAGACAAGTTCCACGACTAACTGGTCCTGATGATCTTGATCTTCCAAAACCTAACCTATCTGTTCAACCTTCTACCCTTACAATAATTGGACCAGATGTTGTATCTTTAGATGCATATACTACGACTAATGGTTTTGAAGTTGTACAACAGAAGCCTGATGCAGATATTGAAGAGAAAGTTGATTATTTGTGTGCTTCTGTGGGTGACTTGCATAAAGAAGTAGAGGATATTCGACAAGATATCAAGTCACTTAGCATTGAGATGAGAGAAATGTTTTCTGAAGTTATGAAGCATCTGCACCTATGATCTTTTTTATCAATAACAAATAGGGGGAGAAAGGAGAAAAAGAAGAACAAATGACAAAGATAGGGGGAGAACAGAACAAGAGAAGCGAAGGAGAACAGAAGAAGAAAGATAAGAAAATGACTTTTCTATGATTATTTGTTATCATAGAAAAGGGAGAGATTGTTAAGTTAAAATGACTTTACGATTAATTTTGATGAAAATCAAATAATGATGAATGAAGAAAATGAGATGGAAGCAGATAAAAATGAGACAGAAGCAGATAAAAATGAGATGGAAGATAAAAATGAGAAGGAAGAAAATTAGGCGGAAGCAAAAATGAGACGGAAGTAAAAATGAGAAGGAAGCAAAAAATGAGACGGATGCAAAAATGAGACGGAAGTAAAAATGAGACGGAAACAAAATGAGACGGAAGCAGATAAAAATGAGACGCAAAGAAATGAGACGCAAAGACATAAATGAGACGGAAGGAAATGAGACGAAAGATAAAATGAGACGAAAGCAAGAATGAGAAGGAAGTAAAATGAGATAAAAGCAAAAATGAGACGAAAGATAAAAATGAGACGGAAGGGAATGAGACGGAAGAAATGAGACGCAAAGACAGAAATGAGACAAAAACAAAATGAGATGCAAAACAGAAAGTAGAAATGAGATGGAAGCAAAGTAAGACGATAAAAATAAGACGAATCGAAGCCGAAAATGAGATGAAAGAATCAAAGATGAAGAACCAAATCAGTTTGAGTTAGTTACAGAACTCAACTGAATAATCGTTTCTTTAAAGATCAAGAAACAAAAAGAAAGAAGCAGTTATCAAGAAGTAGTTGAAGATGAAGACTATAATATGAGTTGAAGTCGAAGACTGAAAAAGTTAGTGATTTTCAAAAAGCTAAATACTGTATTTGTGTGAAACACGAGAGCTATATTTTCTGTAACAAAGTCGCAATATCTTTCTGTGAGAAAGAAGAAAAGCTGAGAACCTGAAGAGGTTAAGTGAGAAAAAGAATACTTGTTGTAAGAGACCTAAAGAGGCAAGGTGAAAAGAATACTTGTACTTTTGTGAAGTATAGTGAAATCTCATAAGTGATTTTGAGGACTAGACGTAGCCCACAGTTTAGGGTGAACCAGTTTAAAATTGTTGTGTCGTTTCTCACTCTTAACTCTTAACTCTTGCTTATGTTGTTGATACAAATACTTCATAATATTGTTTGTCAATTGTTTTGAGAAAGAAAATTTTTAAAAAAGGGGATTGCATTAAAAAATTCGAATACACAATTCAACCCCCCTTCTTGTGCATTTTGTATATCGTATACTAACGTGTGATTCACTTCAACAACTCCTTTATCTGATCATGCATATTCATGTGATGGAGTGCAACATTCCACATAATATTCTATCAATCATTTTCTTTCAATGAATACAGTCAATTATCACAATCATCAAATCTAAGTCCGACATTCAATATTTAGTTGAGTACACATTTCCCCTTTCACATACTATCAGTAAGCACTTCTAATACAATCCTAAATATCAAGCTCTTTAGACAATTGATGGTCCATAATTATCACAATCATATCAGTAACAGTTCAATATCTAATAGTTAATTAAAAACAATTCAATTATTGTGAGTAAGCATCTAGGTTAACTCACAATATGCTTTAGATAGCTATTGCCATGACAAGTCAACAATGTTCGGAAACTGTCAGTCAATTTATGCTTCTATATTATGCAATACACATATATGTACATATTACTAACTTGTTTAATCAAATAAGTACTCAATCATACACATGTATATGTGTTATGTTCAATGTATGCTTAATTGACTATCCCAGGTATGTAACTTTATTCATAAATATTGCTCATTCATTCATCATAGCTTGTATATAACTTATTTCCAATTAGGTTATACTTTAGGTAAGTTTGATTACATTAAATTCATCAATTTGATTACCTTAAATTCATCAATCATACATTCATCAATTCTTTCCAAGCATTAAATATTCACACAATTTCTCAATTCTCATTCAATCATATCGAATTCATTTCTTATATCCTTTGAATCACATTTGCATTCACATGAACATCTTTATACTATTAACAACTCATACTCATCAAATTCATGTACATTGATATCAATCATTTCTTTCCTTAATTTATAATCTCAATTGACAACTTAAACTTATCAAACACTTAATCACTTAGTGAACCAACTTTCTAGGTTCATTTCAAGCCCCAATCAAATCTAATTACACCATTATAAAGTTTCTTTACCTTATATAGTCCAACAATTGCCCAAAACGTACCTTTTCTCCTTCCAAAGTACTTCCCACAACTGTGGGAAGGAGCCTTATAAATCCCACGATTGTGGGATGAGTGAACTGAGGGTTTCACTCACCCATAACCTTCTTTTTGCTTCCAATTTTTACTCCTTCATACTCTATCCAACACACCTTCACCAAAGTCAATCAATTTCACTTCAATTTTACCTTATTCATGCTTAAATCCCTTATCAAATTTATGTCCAAACCTAATTTAAAAATCATTCATTAGACAACTCATAAATCATTATCTTTCACACATCAAAATTAAAACAGAAACTATCATTCACTATCAATCATGTATCCTAGTTCTGTTGCCATTTTAAAATCATTATATTAACACCTTTCTTTAACATAAATTGACCTTAATTATTCCTCAAATCATAATCTAATTCATCCATAAAATAACCCATAACCTATTGTTAATACATTAAGAACACAACAGAAAAGTATCTAAGTTTATGCAGAAATTTTCAGCATAATTCATCATCAATATCATATACAATTCATCCCAATTTCATCATCATAAATTCTCTATTATAACATGCCATAAATATCAATATTTTACTTACTTATTTAGTTCCAATTTCAGCTCAATTCATCAGGTCAACTTTCCTTATATGCATGCAAGATTCATCATATGTTCAAGGTAGCAATAGGATGATTTTCGACTAGGATAACAGACAACAATAATCGGATTCTTTAACTATCTTGTGAAGGGTAAAAGTTTGGATTATTGATGTAGAAATTGGACACAAACATAGCAAAACATAGGGGTGTAAAGGTTGAGCGGATTTTGGTGGTATATGAGAAGAAGAAAGATGAAGAATGAACATAGCTGGGATTACTCCTGCAGGAGCTTAACCCCTTAGGTGCTAGGTGTCACCAAATTAATTTGACATATGTCCATAGGCATGTTCTCCATTTATCATGTATATATGCTGCCATATGTCACTTAGTTACTTAGTCCATTTTTACACAACCATTGTTACAATTTGTCAATTAATAACTTATGCCAAATGTCGCTCAATTATAGGTTTAATCATCATAATTTTCATGTATCAACTTATCTTACCACTTGGCATTTTTCCTAGATCAAATGTACATTTAATTCATCAATTTTCCAATTGTAACAATAAATTCCAAGTTTACTACTTGTAACCAATCAAACCAAAATTCAAGACATAAATATTATACAATTCACATCATGATCATTTTAAAACTTTCATACCCCGGAATAAGTCAATTGAGTGCATATACATTCTTTCCAATGTGTACTAAATCATAATTCATGTGTGTATGCTAATGATATGCATGTGAATGAAACACATTTCATAAACTCTTAATGATATGGCTTCTATGCTATAGTCTAGGGTTCTAATCCCTCAATTTGAAAAATCGACTATTACAATGTTAGCTCTAACTGGTTCACTTGAATAGTATATAGGACTCCCAAGATCTTCCACATGTACTTCTCTAGCCAAACAAACTTTAGTTGGTCCCTGTTTTTAGGTGTTGTCGACATCTTGGGCGATCTTACACTAGTCCCAAGCCTAAATTCTCTTGATGCATTGATCCTCTTGTTTGTGACGATGGTGAGTCTTATCTCAATGACTACTTTGCTACATTGAGTCGATCCTTGTTTGCTCTTGAAGTTTCCTACCTATTCGAATACATGATCAGTCAATAGATGCATTTTATCAATGCCCATATCTTGCTTACCATATGTAGATTCTTCATAAAAGTTAAGTTAAGAGTGGTCGTATTATAAAGTAGCCTCATTGATAGTAGTCTCCTAAAGACTCGCATCCTACTTGCCAATCACATCATATAGGATCCGATGCATATCGTCCCTATCTTCTTCTCCTTAATTTAACCAAAAAAAACTAAGGCATGCCCTAAGTTTATTGTCATCCCTTCACTTATACTCCATAGATAAAACACATCTAGGTTCTTGCAAAATTGTCACTCACCCACTTAGTGTATGACTTAAAATCCCATAGATACACCTAAGTGTAGGATGTCATCTGGTGGATGCCTTAGTTTTGCTTGGGTCGTAACCACCCTCCTTATCAAGGATGCTCTAGAAGTGACTGACATACATCTTGTATAAAAAGTCTATCCAAAGGCTCCTGTACTCCTACATCTCTATAAACTCTTGATCATAGAGACCCATCATCATGGAGAAGTCTGTATAGCTCATCTTTATCGTATCTTTGAGCATTTTGAATACTTGGTCATGGTATTCCTTTTCTAAGAAGAATGTGGATCGAACCTCAAGTGTAAGCTCCCATTATATGTGCTTCATAGTCTAGAAGAATTGAGACCATGCTCTAACACTAATCAACTCTTGAACCTGCTGGGTCAAGTTGATCTGATTTACACAATCAATTACACAAGAATATGATGTTTTGTGAACTTATACGGTCACATGCTTGGTCATATATATGATAGTGTATATCACTATGAATGTGAAACTTTTTATATAACTAATTATAATCGTGTGTAAACTATTTTAAATCTTCAATACTATACACGATCATATCAAGGTCACTAAAACTATGTAAATTCTAAAATAATAAAATTTGTGTATACATGGGCATGTAAATAACCTTAAATACCTAAAAATTTCTTCAAACTTAAAATTTTTTCAATCAAAGTCACAAGAGTTAACATCACATGCCAAAAATACCAAAAGTAGGCAAAATCAAATGAAGATGCTCTATAACCTTATATAAAAACAAACTGAAAAATAATGAAATCCTAATCTAAGCTAAAAAATAAACAAAATAACATAATCAAATTAAACGAAACTATCATAATTCTTATGTTGCCTCCCAGAATAATGTCTTTAGCTCAATGTATTTTTCATGTTCAAGGCAGCTTATAGAGATTAAGTTTGTTATTTCTTACTATGGGTTCCTTAACTTTTAAGTAATTTACCTAATTTTTCTTTATGTCACATTTTGCATCCTTTTTTCTACCTTGAACTGAAAACAGCTCCGGTGGACCTTTAAAAGAAGAGTCCTACAAAATATCCGAAAATAAATCATTAAATATACCACTAGAATCATCAACATTAACAAGCATAAGGGAATGATTTATGACATTAAAAATTTTAAATATGACCTCTTTGTCCCTAAAGTTAAGCACTAGCTTGCCCTTACTAATAACAATAATCAACCTAACAATGGATAAAAAGGGTCAACCTAGAACTAAAGGTACTTTTCCTCTATGTCAACAATAAAAAATTAACTAGGAAGATAAACCTATTAAACTTAACAAGTATGTTTTCTATATTAACTCTAAGATGCTTTATTGATTTGTCTGCTAATTGTTTTGAAAGAAAGAAAGAGTGCATTAAAATGTAAGCCAATGTTTACAAAATTAGTAACAAGATAATACCATTAGAGGTTAAATTGCTTTTAACAGCATTACACTGAAATTACAAAAAGATACAAAGAAATTTATCTAGTTTATTTTATAATCAAGTATACATTGAGAGCTACAACAATGATAGTCTTTGTAGACAAAAATGTTCTGCCTAATTTTGGAAAATAATATTTGCAATAGCTTTTCTTTGTTATAATGTGAATCATAAAAGATCCTATTGTTTCTTTCTCCCTATATACTAGTAACTCGATAAGAAAAAGCAACTTAAACAGCCAAAGATCCCCTTCCTTTTTCATCTGGATCTTGTAACACCAATCAACTATTTCTGACCAATGAGTAAGTGGATTGAATAGATAACACAACTGAATAATTCTCTTACATAGGTACTGACCATATTGACATAGAAAAAAATGTTGAATGCTTTCAGAGGCTAACTTATATAAAATACACTAGTTAGGCAAAGTTAAGTAATGTGTTATTATATCAACAGTAGGAAGAATTTTCCTTATTGTTAACCATAAAGTGAATAAGGTGCAAGAGGAATGATGTTTATACTAGGTAAGTTTATTCCGAGGAATAGTAAGGTTGATGTTTCCAAACAAAGACTAGCAACATGCATTAGTGCGTAGCCATAGGATGGAATCTCATTTAGAATTATCAAAGATAACATTTAATAGGAAACCATGTAGTTCAGATGATCGATGTAAGATTGGCATATCTATAATGGATAGAGCTTCAACAACTAAAATGTTAAAAGATAGAGTGTTGTGTAATAGTAGCATCATTGAAAGCCTGTAACGGACTAAAAGAGGTACAATTGTCATTCCATAAGTAAGTGGTTTTACCATCATTATCTTAGTAGGTTTTGAGTCTCCTAATCCCATTTTATTCAAAAAAAGAGTAAGGTATCGTATTAATATTGACTCCTAGTTTGCCTAAGGCCTTTTTATTTTCAAATTACCAATTTAACAAAAGATAGTAAAACTCCTTGGATCCTTAAACTTCTCTAGTAGTTTGCTCTACAAAATTGTCGAGCACCTTCCACTCAGCATCACAGTCACCAACTCCTCCAACTTCCTCTTAGTTTCTAATAGCTCCTTAAAAAATTTGAATATTTTGGTATATGAACAAGAGCCTTAACAAAGGGTAAGTTAATATGGAGATGTTTAAATAGTTTAAGGAACTTATCAAACTACTCATCCATTCGATATTTCTTCATTTTGGCAGGATAGGGGATCGCAGACCAAAATTCCTTGACTTTTTGAAGGTGCCCTTCTCCTTTAACTTTCTCTTAACTCCTAATGTTACTCTCTACTCTTGAGTTTTTTTCCCCTTTTACAACTCTTTCCACTTCCAAAGATGATTTCCACTATAAATTCTTTAGTATTAGTCTCTTTGGTACTAAACAAACTCCCTTGTAATCTTTTAGAAATTAACTTTGCTAGCTAACCAATCTGAGTTTCCAAGTTATGTATAGAAGCCTCTTGATTCATATGAAGTCTTTGTAGATTGAAGTCTTGCCTCTATGGGTTGAAAAATTATAAGCATGATGTCCTCTAAGTTTGGCTTCTTTTCTTGAGGTGGTTGTTAATGGAATTCTATTGGAGGGTTGTTCCTTGATACCATTTGATCCCCCTAAGAAATATTTTGGTGATTCGTCCATTTGGATTATATGTATTGTTGTATGGATTATTTTATGATCAAGGAGCATTCCCTATATAAATCACATGCTTGGGTTGTAGTCAGTGTTTGGAGTACCGTACCGTATCGACTGAAAAATGGTACGGTGAAACTTACCTCGATATTGGTTGAAATACCAGCCAATACCAATGTTTTCTATTTTCGGCACCCAAAATACTGACAAATACTAGCCGGTACTGGAAAATTTGGAAAGTTGAGGACCTTTTTGCAAATTTAAAAACTTTTACCCTAAACCCCCAACCCTGTCTACTTTCACCCTCTCATTCTCACTCTCTCGCAGTCTCCCTCGTTCTCGCCTCTCTCTTACTCACTCTCGCCGCCGTCTTGTTGTCTCTTACTATTGCGCTTCTCTCACCTCCACTGTCGCTTCCTGTCTTCTCCGGTTGTGCCCCCGACCCTCCCCGGTGCCTGTATCACTCTCCTCCTTCCCTTATCCTCCTTGAAGTCGCAATCTGGGTTTGTGTTTGGGATCACCCAAAGATCCACCGCACCACTGCAACACGTCATTGCTAGCACAGCTCCAGGCCTCCAACACACCACACCACCGACCCCCCGACGTGCCTATAAAGGTAGACAACCCGACAACCCGAACCCACAACCCGAGACCTGCTG
>JAJMLV010239655.1:0-10508 GCA_027123465.1 Erythroxylum coca
AATGAGAAGCCCAATATGTAACCTAATTGTTCAAAATTGAGATCATCTGCAATCTTGTAGAGAATGTTAGAACTTTGTTCCTCTAGATCCCTATTAGATTCCTAATAAAATTAAAAATTACTTAGAAATCTGGAAGAAACGTTTCTTAGAAGAGATATGCACTCCTAAGTACTGTATATGAATAGAGGAGTAGTCATCCCAATAATCCTCTCAAATTCCAAAAATACATGTTCATTGTCCTTAAAGAGAATCATTGAACTTTTCTTCTTATTAATGTGTAAACTTGATAAATTACTGAATTCCTTAAGATTCCATTTAGTATTGGATAGATGATCTATTTTTATAACCAAAAAAAGGATCTCATTAGTTAAAATGAGATGAGAAATTTACAATTGAGCACATTTCCTATAAAACTTGAACCACCTCCCTGTATTGATATTTCTTTTAATAATTCTAGGTAGAAACTATATAGATATGGTGAATCCCTTTAGCTTAAGTCTCTAACCCCTTAGAACATAGCTTTGATTTCTCATTCACCATTACACAATAAGATGTCGTGGTTATGCAAGTTTGAATACAAGAGATAAACAACTTAGGAAAACCCATAGCTGCGAGAACTTGTAAAAGGAAACTCTAATCGAGAGTGTTAAAAGCCTTATGCATATACACTTTTAGTGTAAAAATTTTCCCATAACTCTTAAGATGGTAATACTTGAATAAATCCTATGCAATTAGAATATTTTCAACAATACTTCTATCATCATTGAATGCAACTTCAAAGTTATTGATTAGGTTAGGTAAAACTGATTTGACCTATCTATAAATGTCTTAGAAATAATCTTATAGAAGGTGCTACAATAGGAAATTGGTCTATAGTATTTTAGAGAAGAAGGACAAGAAACTTAGGAACTAAATATAGCAAGGTTTTATTCTAGACCCTCAACACCTTAGAGTTTGAGAAAAATTCCATGATAACATCATATAAATCCTTTTTTTTATAAATGTTTAAGCTTTTTGAAAGAAAAACCCATTAAAACCATCAAAGTCAGGGGATTTGATTGGGTCAATAGTACTATTTTTTCAATCTTCTTAGTAGTGATGGATCCACATAGGAGATTACAATGTGACTTAGTTATAAGGTTAGGAACAACATCACTCATACATGAAAAGGACTACTCAG
The DNA here is from genome assembly GCA_027123465.1 of Erythroxylum coca. Lineage (NCBI taxonomy): Eukaryota > Viridiplantae > Streptophyta > Magnoliopsida > Malpighiales > Erythroxylaceae > Erythroxylum > Erythroxylum coca. Next base: position 1,181 of record JAJMLV010239655.1, read on the forward strand.
ATATCATAGTAACTCCTAGAATATTAATAAAGTATTATTTTATAAGAATGAGAAGCTTTTTCTAATTATTAACCCAAACTCCTGTCTCATTTTGCAAAGAGATCCTGTTATTCTTATTCCTCCTTGATAAAATACTTTTACAGAAACAATGGAAATTGAATCCCCCTCCTTCAAACATACAATTCTTGAATTTTTAAAATGATTAAGTTACGAATCTACACCGCTTCTGTAAAGGAGTTTAAAGTTTCCTTTTCTAATGACTTCCTTATATAATCTCTGTGATGAAAAAAATAGACCTCTTTTGCCTTCTAAACAATCATTATAGTATTAGGGATATAAATTAGATGCAATCTATATTGAACTCCAATTGAATAGCTTGAATTTTCCTAAAGATTTGGTAAAAGTTGTACCCTTAAACTGGAAGATTTAGAACACCACTTACAACTACACTAAAACCTTCCTTAAAAGCAGGTTATTGAAAATTCTAAAGGGGATGTCCTCCTTTTTTTCTCCAATAGTCTAATAACTATAATTGTATCATGATCAGAGCGTAAACTGCTATGAAAGTGACCATTACTAATGGGATAGCCTTGGTTTTTTTCAAATAGACCATTCACCATCCTACCTATTACTCTAATAATTAAGATTAGTGACCTTAATAATAGAAATGTAAGAAATCAGGTCCTTACTTTGTTTAAAGTTGTATCTTACACTTTTAAATTAAAAAGCAAACAATGTACAATTAAAGTCACCAAAAATTAACCAAGGGAAATTAATAGAAGATTTGATATCAAATAGCTCCTTTTGTAGTGGTCCCTTTTAAATGAATAAATTGACGCATGGATGAAGATGATTTGACTAGCTTCTAATTTTTCAATCTCTATTTGTATATGAATATGTTGCACCGAAGTGTGTATACACAAAATTGTGACCAAATTTGGGTTATAGGCTACCATAATTCTAGCAATAAGGTGATGATTATGGTTACTGACAACACCTTACATACTTTGAAGGAACTAGACTTTAGAGCAAGGCTTTAGCCTTAATCTAATTTTAAGAAATCCAAAGATCACAAGTGTGATTATGTTTATAAATTTAGCTATAAGTAACTACTTTTTGAGGTTATTCATATCTTTGGTGTTCCTTGCTAGTATTGGCATAATTGGGGGGACTAGGGGATTTTTTTTCTTTATGCCCAAATTTTATCCTTTCCAATATTTTATAACCATATAAGAAATGTATAGGGAACTTATCAGATGACGGTTTCTCAATGGAAGGCTTAGAAGGAATTACCTCATTTGGAAATGAAACCATATTTTGGTTTTTTAATCCCAATATATTCATATCATTTTCTTTATTTGTCTTTATCAAAGGGGATAACCTTTATCTTTCCAAGTAAGGTATGATCCAATTGAGCCTGTTCCTCGAGAAGTGTTTACTTATTCTCCTCACTTTCTTTATTTGACTCTACTAAAGGGTAACCTTTGTAATTCCAGGTGAGGTTTGATCAAACTGAGCTTGATCCTATAAAGCTACTTGCTCCTCTTGTCCCTATTTCTTATTTAATAATTCTACATAGTCACCTTTTATGAAGTTTTTACCCATAAGACGCCACAACTTTCCTTGGTGGGAGAGGGAGGGTCTCCACTAATAGGATATTTTGATAAAGTCCTCCATTAGCTTGTCAACTTACCTTAAGCAGAATAGACGAACCTCCATAAGGATTTCCTTAGACACATCATCCTTAATGCACAATCTGACATAACAAATATGACATCTCTTAAAGATAGCCTCGTCTATGCATACAAGCTTTCCAATGTCATTAATAGGTAAGCTCAACCATTCTTTAGACCAATATTCAAGTGAGATTTGGTGGAAGTTAACCAGATGGGAACTTGCTTCCGTTAGATATCTTTAAGTTTGTTCTTTAATCTCCAAATTTTAAGGAAAATAGGAAGCTTGATAAAATGTTGTGGCTCCATTTTAATAATCTCATATGCTAGAGCTGTAATGGAGAATTGGAAAGAAAAGATGGTCTTTGTTGAGTATTATGTCTAGTAAATATCTAGCCTTTCTTGCTTTAGTGTGTATAATAAGGGAGACATTATCACTAGTCCATCTCTAGTTTTAAGAGGATTATAATGAAATAGGGAGGAAGTGTAGTCCCCTAAGACTATTTTTCGAAGTGTGATTAGGGGGATGTTTGGGCCTTAAAGTTTCACCTATCTCTTGGGAGGAAGGAGTTCGAGATGCTAGAGAGGGATTGGACTAGGATGGAGTTTTAGAGGTAAAAAAGGGAACTCTAAATCGGAACACTACCCCAAGTCTACATGTTTCTCCTGAGCATCTGCTAGGGATTGAAAAGCAGTAAGACATAGAGGGTTCAAAAAACATTTACTAGGAACATTAACTTTGTAAAGAGGGAAATAAGAAAACCTAAACATGCCCTAAAAAGACTCTAAAAATAATTTTAATGTAGAATTGGTTGATCTAGAATATTATTTTTACCAATGTATGTATTATAGTTTTCCTTTCAATTTTTCATAGAATTCTTAAGACTGAATCTAGATGGCCAAACATAAATTTAAGGGTCAATATTTTTTTTGAGAAATAGGTAATAAATTAAACCATTAAAGGCAATTGAGTAGTATAAATAGATTTACAAAAAGAAAAACTACACAAGTGTCTCCATACAGAAGAAAACAACTATTACATAAATAAGTTCAACCACTTATAAAACTAGTATATCCATGAATTACAGACTACACATTCCATATTCAGTTACAATAGCCCAGACTTTGAAGTTTGTATTTGTTTAAACTGATATGACATCTAATCTATTGAAGTATCTTGTTGTTAAATTGTTCCTTGGTCAAGCTTCTATCATGAAAAATGTGATTATTTCTTTCATCCCATGTAGCTTGGACAAGGAAATGAGAGTATCAAATAGAAGCACCACTTTGTAATATTAGGATGTTATATAGTTATGCACCAAGCTTTTATAGGATTCCAATCATCTAGAGCATTATAGATATCGAATTTGTGTAATAGTGATCTTCATATACATGTATCCAATTCATATTGAAAGAATAAATGGTTAGTACTTTCCTTAAGACTTTTTACAAGGTATGCACCAATTGATAATGTTTAAGTACTTCACCATCTTGTCAATAGTTAGTGCTTTGTCTTTCATAGCCAACCATAATACAAAGGATGCATGAGGATGTAGATGTTTAAACCATACAATTTTGGTCCAAGGATTATGCCAAGATTGCCCTGTAGAACCATTGAACATTAATGATTAGTAAAAAAAAAGCCATTCCTAGTATGTTTCTAGATGATGCCATCATTTTTATGAATGAAGCATATTTGGATGATCCCTAAATAGAGAGAATTGAGAATAAAATTATTCCTAAATATTTGCTTGTTTGATAAGGCTTCAACGACTATCATATCTTGTTGAAGTAATAGCTTGAGAGAGATATCATTATGTAAGTTGTCTAGGGCTCCAATTGAAAGTCAATTATCAAACTAGAAGCTTGTTGATATACCATTTCCAATAATAGAGATAAAGTCATTCCTGAACAAGTCCCTTCTTTTTATAATAGCTCTTAAGGTTCATGCTAAAGATGGTTTAATCTTCAAGCTCCAAATTCTCTTATTATTGATGTATATATGATGAATCTATTTGTACCACAAAGCTTGTTTATTAGCTATTAGCCTCCCTAATCTCTTTGAAAGCATTATTTTAAGAGGAATTATCCTAAGACCTCCTCTGTATTTTGGTAAACATAACCCTTTTCAATGAATTCTAACTCTTCTATAAGCCTCATCATTTCCTAACCAAAGGAAGTTGCTACTGATCGTATCAATGGATTTAATGATATTACCAGGAAAGGCCGTAGGAGCAACCTAAATAACATTAACAGAGTTTAAATTATAATTAATAAGCTGATCCAACAGTACACAAAATCTTAGAACCTTAACTATAAATTTTGCTATTGATTTTTTCAATTAATATAATGAAGTTTGTTAAAGAGAGATTAAAGACAGAGATGTGAATGTCAAGATAAAGAATAGGAAAGAGCTGAAAAAAACCAATAATACTCCTTAAAGATTGTTCTTGACTCATGGCATTTTTGGGAAGATAGACACCACTCTTTGTACAATTAATTTCTAACCTAGATTGCTTATTAAAGACTTTAAAAGCTTTCATGAGAGTAGAAATAAAAGTGTGGTCAACTTTGGAGAGGAGAATGAGATCATCAACAAAGTTGACATTTATGATTTGCAGCTTTCTACATCTTGAGTGAAATTTAAAATTCTTTGTTCTCTCTACAACTCTTTTAAGATTTCTAATGAAGACTTTCATCACTAGAACAAAGATATAGGGGTGAAATTAGATCTCATTGTCGAATTCATTTATAGCTCTTAATAGATTGAGATGGCTAACCATTAATAAGAATATTAAAAGAATAAGAATCAATATTAAAAATAATACATTTAACCTAATTAGCAACTATTCATGTATTAATATCAAAATATGCCACATAAACTACATCCTTAACCCTAACTAGGGATTTAGCTACTAAGCATAATGAAATTTAAACAAAACAAAACAATCTTAACGTAAAAGAAAGTAAAGGATAAGAAACTAAAAGAAATATCCCTAATTACTTCCAAATGGAGTAAATCTTCTCCCAATCTTATTCTTAAGCTCTCCTTGATGCCAAGAAAAGCTCAATTAAGAATTTATAAAAATTAGTTGCCAAATGTTCTCCTTGTTTAACCTTAATTTTTGTATTTATGGTCTAAGGTTACATTAAAAGAGTAATAAGGTTGGTGAAATTATGGCTTCACACGTCCTCAAATTCTATATCATGAGCCTAATGCTTGATTCACTCCTAACACTGACACTTGTTAGATTTTGGAACTTTAAACTTTCTAATCAACATTTAACTAGTACTTGAATCAAGTTCATAATTGGCACTGATATACTTTTGTTTCTTAATTATTCTTGATCCCAACGAGTTCACTTCTTCTTACTTCAATTATTATACCATCTTCAAACTTAAATTAATCTCTGATAACTTCTACAAAGTTATTTTCCACCATACTAACTTTCAATTCATTGCAACTTGTTATAATAAATTTTAGAATGTCACCTCTAGTTATCGCTTACAACTTAGTAAACCACATACAATAAAATATTATATAAGTCACATAAAACACATTGTAAAGTTATTATATTATAAACTAATTTATTCCCCTTAAATATGCAAAATATGGACTTATCACATGGCAAGGTATCATAAGAAAATTTATTTAGCTAGTTTTCAAACGCATCTTTTCAATTTTAATATTAAAGTTTATATGTTTTAAAAAATAAGATATTCTTGTTAAAACATTTAGAAAATATCATGGTGAAGTGCTATAAATGCATTATGCAATTACAAGAAATTCAACAAGTGCTGAATTTATGATGTTATTTATATTATTCAGATTAATTATATTATTCAGATTAATTATGTCAAATAAATTTTTAAAAAATATATTTATTAGAAATATCACAAAAAATATCTAAAAGAAAAAAAAGACATAAATTGACTTTTATTAAGAGTTTGTTTTCAAACCTAAATTTTTAAGTTAACATTTTTTTATAAAGTGATATAGTATGTGAATTTTTTTGGACTTTAAAATTACATATTCTTTTAATACTTGTAATGTCCTGCTGAAATGCTAGAAATGCAATGTGAAAATGATCTTAAAATGATCTTCATAATAAATATCACTACAAGTATCAAAAAATAAGATATAAAGTGGCATTGATTAAGAGTCTCATTTAAATGCTAGTGTAGACTAACATTTTTAAAAGTGTTATGGTACCTAATTTTTAATGTCTTTTTGTAAAAGTTTAAATGTTTTAAAAAGTAATGTTAGTTTTAATATAATTATTAGGTAAAAAGTGTAGATTTAACTATTACTTTTGGAATAACATTTTAAAAGTATTATGGTGTCTAATTTTTTATTGAATAAATGTTGAAAAAAAAGTTAGGTTTATTATAATTACTAGTCAAAAAGTGTAAATTTAAATTAACATTTTTACCAGGATACATGTTAAACCTTAATATTTTGAAACATTTAAAATCCTAAATGGCTAGAAATTGACATAATTACATTTATATCTGCTATGTATCACATCAATGATAATGTGACATAAGTTTATTATTTTTGTTGGATATATGAGATCCATATATATATATATATATGATTAAACTTAAACTAATTTTAATCTATTTTTCTTAATTATGTTTAGTTTTAGTATACCCTAATTAACCTTATTAAGCCTAACTGTACTGAGATAATATGACTTTACTATAATTAAACTCTTTCAATAAAAAATCTTAATAGCATGAAAAATCCCAATTTGATTAAGTTTGCTCCACATAATCTGAAATCCGAAAAGAAGCTTAATTTTTTTAACTCATCGTGACAAAGTACATAATGGATGATTTGCTATTTCTGAAAGCAATTGATCTACATCACGACCATCCTTTTCCAAGATATCAAACACCCATAATAGTAAGTTCATAAACTTTGTTAAATGGGCTGCTAAAAGCTATGCATATTTATCAAGGAAGTTGAACAAAAAGAAAGACACTCAACTATACATTGCAGGCAGCCATAGACACTTGGATATAGCGAGTGTTTCATTGAGCTTGATCTCTGGTTTCTATATGGTTTCATTGAGAATGAAGAATTTACGTAGTCGCTTACTGGCGCTGATTGAGTCCCTTGTAATATTGTTGATTTACCTCTTATATTCATTGAATTATTTTAACTTTTCAAAAAACAAGTCATATTAATCATATGATAAGAATATTTTCTTTTGCATCGGACATTGGTATTCTTAAAATGTTGTTAAATTTGCATTAAGATGGTCAACAATTACATAAAATAAGAGGTGATGTCGTACGTTGTTCCTAACTTCTTTCTGTCCTGATCTCATAGGTCTCCTTTATCCATTGTATGTAACACAAATTAACTCAGAATGCAACACAGCTACATAATTGAATTCTCCCAAGACAATAGCTATTTATTGGTTTTTCTCATATATGTTTTAGCTACAAGGGTAGTCCACGGAATCATGGCGTCTCATATATTAAGACATATTCTCTCTTGTCAGCCTCTATCAACAAATATTTCTTCATAATCATTACTTCCTTCTCATGCGTGTCTTCTTTTAATGTGTCTGAAATGATACAAGTTTGACTTATAAGGTTCATGGTTTCCCCTTAAGACGTACTAATTCTGTGTATCATTGTCCCAATTCAATTCTTTAACCTGCAATATAATCTTTCATCAGATCCAGCATACAACTATGTAAATTCTTCATCCTCATCACATGATTCTTCTTACTAATGTTTCATATGTTACACACCTCTTACTTTTCATCAAAAAAGCGTAGAATTAATTTTGCACTGACTTAGCTATGTCTTTTGCAAGTGGGGACAATATCATGTTTTGGACCTGATGATGGACAACAATAACCCCACCCAGCTGGCAAAGGTAAAACATCTACGTGCCTAATTGGATACAGAGTCAATAGTATATATAACAATGTGATTCTTTTCTGAAGCGCTTGTGTGTTTTGTTTTTGATCATATATATGCGTAGCTATCCGATTGCTTACAGAGTGAATAATATGTTTCCATTAGCTGTGGAAACAGATATGAGGGTGAAACAGTATTTCTTGCATATGATATGACGGTTTAATAACGCTGGAAAAAAATGACCACAAAAAATCGCAATTGACGTGTGCTATATGTTCATTTTATACATCTTATCTTTACTCTGGCAAGTAGTGTTGTTAACCAAATGGATAAGTTTCCAACTTGTTATTAGTGTAGTTATTGATGAAAAGCGAGAAATTATATTTAGGTTAAGGACATTTCTCTAATTTTTGTTTTAAAACTTTCCCTCGTTACTTTTCGCTGATGAGAGGCCAATTTTTATACAGGGAACCAAGAGCAATTAACATTCGAAGGAACGGCAGTACTCAGTACGTATTGGCAATTGCCACGTAGTTATTACTGGCATTCGTGGACAAGAACAAAGCCAGCTTCCTTCAGCGTCTTCCAGTATTTCAATATGCTGAAACTAAATAAAGGCGTGGTTATAAGTTGATTAAAACCACTCACTTGATTTGAACCCTTTTTATGCCTTACTTAAATGGAAAAAAATTTCCTTGTATGGTTTAAAATTATTTTCTATTTCCGAATGATGCCCAATCATCCTCTGCGCGCCTTCATCTTGAAATGTAAGTTCCACCCCATGCTGCGGATAGCTAGGAAAAATAGTGTAAAATGGAAATAGCTATTATACAAGAATAGCATATCATTATTATTATTAGCCATTTAAACTTGTCAAGTCCATGCATCGTTTCTCATCTCAAATGCATAAACTGAGGTTTTTCTGTGAACTGCACCATGCATAAATCCTGTCTCTATCCCATCTGAAACGCCATAAATAAAGCTAGCGCAACTACCTAAACATTAGCATATTAATTTCTATGTTCTTCTGCAATTAATCAACTACGAATTTTTTAGTAGTGAAATCTGATGTAAGTGACACTAACAATAATTAATGTGAGAAAGCGTAATGAAGACCACGTTTCCATAAAGTAGAGCCAACTAAATACATACAAAAACTTATAAACGTGGAGAACAAAAAGAAAAAGATGGAATAGTTGCTGGTGTAAGACTTCAACTAAATGTAATGTTGAAAATATTTAAAAAAAACTTGGGAATAGTTTATTGAGATATTTAGGCGGGGAATCTACCTCGTGCAGTAGCAAAATAAGAGAATTTTTTTTCTACTTGATTTCCTGAGAGACAAGATCACATTAAATTTTATAACATAATTGATTCATGAATATGATAAAATATAACTTATTCTATAACTTATCCCTTTCATGACAATTTTCCTCAAATCATTTATGAAAGTAAATCATTACAATCTTGCAAACATCTTTGACCTCTAACAATATTCACATCAACAAGTTAAGAAAACTCTACGAGGGGTATAAAAAAGGGTAAGCAAGCAGTGCGAGTTCCTTTAAACCCTATGCCATTTTGTTTGGATCTTTTAGCAATTTAATTTAAATATAATTTTAATTTTAATAAAACTTTAATGAAAACTACAAATGATTTTAATTAAATACTATTTAGGCTCAAATAAGAATTAATATCTCATATTAGTCATTATTTTATAAATATCTCATTTTTAATCATAAAGTTTCTCAAATTTTACATTTATGTCGAACTTG
>JAJMLV010239676.1:0-10505 GCA_027123465.1 Erythroxylum coca
GCTCGTGGAAATTCCCACGCATTCTGCGCCATCTCCAACCTAGCTATTCTCCAACTCCTCAAGAATCTGACACTTTCCTTTGGAAGGGGACACCACTGCATAAGTTGACTAATCGCTTCATTTACAACAATTTGCGTCAACGTCGACCCCCTGTTCCTTGGGCACCTACGGTTTGGAACCATTTTCTAATGCCCCGCATCTCTTTTATTTTCTGGCTAGCTATTCAGAATAAACTTTCGACTGCTGATCGTATTCCTTATGTGCAAATGGATCCTTCTTGCCCGATGTGTTCCCTTCATATGGAATCTTGTTCTCATCTTTTTTTTGCGTGCCCCTATACCTATTCTATTTGGAGAGCTGTTTGTGGCTTATGCTGTTGGACGAATCCTGAGTCTGAACTTATGACTCTCACTAGATATTTGTCTTCTACTGCAGGTTCTAACAAATCTGTCCACCTTATTATTTTAGGGGTCTGTTTATATTCTCTTTGGCGAGAGCGCAACTCTCGACGCTTCCAGAATACCACTACTCCGAAGGAGAGTTTGATCCGCTTAATTTTCTCTGACGTTCGGAAATTAGTGTTGACTAAGAAAGTTCCTTGTACCTCTAATGTTTGTCATGTCTTACGCCTATAGTCGCTAGATGGGGGTTCTCTCTAGGCTCTTTTTATTGTGGTAGTTGCTTTTTGGCTGGTTCTTCTTCTGTGTTGTATATTATATTGATGACCTTATAATTTTGTATTATATTAATACTAATTTCCCTTTTTTAAAAAAAATTAGTCCATTGCTATTTTTAACAGGCTTCCACTTTGATAGATCAGATGAGCGTTAGATTCGAAAGAGTCCAAGCCGAACAAGTTAAAATACGTAGCGGCCAGGGCTAGCCAATCTATCTGGGCCGTTATGTGTCAAATAAAATAGTCCACCCTTAGCGTATGAATTTTCTTTAGTTCTTGTCTTCAACATTATTCTACAACAAAGTAAGTTGACGGACTTCTAATGGTGAAAACGGTGGTCGGAGACGAAATCCGACTCGGTTTAATCGAGGATCGCCTCAGCCAATCCAGTCTCACTTCTCAGGTCTTGTTCTTACATACATACACTCTTTCTCTTACTAGAGTATACGAGAACGTTGATTAGCGTTACAGCTTTTGATTTAATTTACCAGGTGGGTCTGGTAATAGGGAAGCTGAGCTCCTCCTTAGACCGTGGCTTCGTATTCGATTTAGTGCCCACGCCCCCCAACGATGCCGGGGAGCCGCCTTGTTCCCTCATCGAGACCACCACAACCAAGGACGACAAGAAAAGGGGTTCCAGATCTAAATCGCAGGCCCTCGATACCTCCACTTTGGTCATCGATAAGGATTGGGTCGCCGAGCATTCCCGTCAGGTGAAGTTCTCCTATTCATGTCGTTTATAGATTTTCAATCTATATTTGTACCATTTGTGTCTTTTTTTTTTTTTGAAAATCATTTGATCTTATATTTTTAAGCAACTGCATTGGTTATAGGTTTCAAGAATGTTGCTAGGTGGCATGAATGTGGTTGGCATATATGTATGGGTTAGTGATAGCTCTTTCAAGAATTCTACCATAACCCTTTGCCAGGTATTTCTTTTGTCTTGTTAAAATGTTACCGAATTTATAACTTCTACTCGTATTACTGACGAACCATAATTATTGTTAAATTCCAGTTTTTCTTATCATCTTTTATTTAATGTTGTAATGTATTTATTGAATTGATTGAATTGATACTTTGCACACGATGTCATCGCTTTTGCAGACAGTGAACGAAGTTGGGGAAGCTGCAGCCATCTCAGAGGCAGGCGGGGATGAAAGATTGCTTATTCATATATGTTTTAGTCCAAGGAGGTATTTACTTGTCTGCATTATGTGGACACACTTCAATTCTTACCCATATAACATTATATCCTAATGAACTCGTTCTACTTCAAGTTAATGCTGAATGATGAGTTAAAATGTGTAGGTGGACTTGTCGAAACTGCACTTTGTCTTCAAATATTACATCAAATAGCTTACGCCCTTGTGATTTCAAAATGGGAAGGGTTTTAAGCTCCCTACAGACCTTTAAGTGCACATATAACTTTGAACTAAGGTAACTGCATTTTTAGCTCTCTCTCTCTCTCTTCAAATTTTCAAAGTCTCTCTAAGTGATTCATGTATTCTTTCTGTTCATTGATGCACTGCAAGGACATATCTAGATGATGAAAAGTATAATAAGAAAATTTGCCCCTGAATTCTGGCGTTAAGGATGCCAGGTAGTTATGATTATATAAAAGGATCTTGTTTATAGTTATAGATCTTGAGAATCTTATAAAAGTCTTCGACGACCTTCCCTAGAAGCATTACTGAGTTAAAGATCACAATTACGATTATCTCTGTTATATTACTCTATTGCTGAATATTATGTTGTAGTTTTAATTTTGTCGGTTCATTGGTTATTTTTATAGTTGTTTGATATTCAAGAGGCAACAAATTGTTGGGACTAGATTTTCCAATGATTGAAACTTGTGTGTTAAGCTCTACTTTTCCAGGTTACCTATATTTCATGACAATGCATCGGATGCTCCTTCGTTCAGTGCAATTCTTCGTCAGGGAATTTCAGTTCATGCAAAAGAGCTGAAAGGTGCCAAGGCAATAATTGATGGCAACCTGGTGAGAACATGATTTGCTGTTTTACCCTTTGTAAATTTGTCAAGGACATGATTTTAGGGAATGAATCATCTTTGATGCTAGAATATGTCAACTGAAAAATGATTCACAACAGCTTTGAGTTGTGAGATTTCGCAGTAAGATGGATTTGATGCATCATGTCCAAATGTTTCCAACCGTTGTACCTAAATTCAAAACTGATGCTTCTTAAGTGTGGTCTGGTGGATGCTGGTGAAACATGAACTGCTAATTATTCTTATTACACATGTAGATGTCTGTATGGACGTGTGAATAATGTTGTTGAAATATATTTTCACTTAAATAGGCCTAGAACAGATAATATGCATAATATATGGCTTTAATACTGTGGGACAAAACTATTAAAAGTAATTTATCTCATGCTGTCTTCTCATATTAGTTATTTTCATCTCTTTGTACTTTAGGTGGTTAGCGAAGACACTTGTACAACTGATGGTCCACATGAAATTGAGTTGCTTGTGCCATTCATGAAGGATGTATTGGTGAGAGGTGTGTTGGAAATTTTCGCAAGTCGTTCTTAGATGGTACATTTGGTGATCTGCATATGTTTTTCTTCAAACTTGTGATATTTTACCTGATTTTGTAAAGCAAGCAGCCAGAAAAATATTGCTGGGCTTATTCTCTTTGGTGGATCCGTGTGCTCTTTTGCATACTTAAACCCTAAGGAAACAGTTTTACAAGCTACTGCTGATATAAAGGTGTTTACCGAGTTTCTCCTTAGCCCTAATTCTATCATATGATTGAGGTATCTTTCCTTGAACATATTATCAATAGCCTGTGCAGGATTGGTGCTTGTTCTAAGTCATGGTTCTTAATAAACATGCATATTGGTTTGCTTCTCAAAAAAAGTGACAAAAGTAAACAAGAAAATAAATTTCTAGTTCTACATATCTTGGTAAAAACATGCAAGCACTCCTATCTTGACATTGAAAATATGTCATTCTCAAATCAAACCGTGAGAATCGGATTTGACTTGGTAGTTCACCTATAGGAAAAAGCAGCAGATAGGTTTTTCACTTCTTATGTTGACACTAGTTGTTAATTAATTGGAGCTTGGAAAATTTTGAAGTTTCTTCTTTGTTCTCATACCGTGTAACTTTTTTCCTCACAAGTTCTTGAAACTGTACTAGCAGCTAGAGAAATGATATAGTTCTCAGTTGAATCTCTATCTATAAGAAGGTGATTTTGAAAATTCTAGGTACGAAGGTGATTTTGAAAATTTTAGGTACGAAAATAGAATTTGTCACAGGAGTGCAATTACAAAGTGTAAGAGTGTTCTTCCAACAAATTCAATGCTACACAGCGATGTTGGCTATTAAATATGGGATTTTTTGCTGGATCAAATTAATTTACAATGCAAGCCATTCATTATCGTATATTTGGATCTTGAAATTATTCCAATATGCTTGTTTGTTTTATTTTCAGGATGATATCATCAGGAGTCTAAAAAGCAGACTTGATATTATATGTGATGAAGCAGATGGAGGTCTTGATCCAATTGATGGGAATAGCAAGGAACTACACAAAGAGAAATTATCTGAAAAGCCTGTTTCAAAACTTGTTCCACACTTGTTGAGGTGTGTAAGAGCGTTTTGTTACATCCTTCTGCTCACAAAAAATGAAGAACTTGAAATCGGTGATACAACAATTTTTTCAATCATATGTTCAAAATTTTAAATTCTGCTACAGGAATACTTGTGGTCTTTCATTTCCACGAAGAGTTTTCATTCCTTGGCTGGGGAATGCATTTATCTGTGATTACTTGCAACAGTCTGAGACACTGGAGGTTTGTGAATGGGTTTCTTGAGCATATTTTCATATTGTTTTGGGCGCATGAAGTGCTCTATTGTCTAAATTCTTGTTTTTCTTTGATTTTGTTAGATTCTAAAAGATCATTGTACTGAGTTGATGTCCATCGATGTTCCGGCTGATTCATCAATAATTCTTCAACCTGAAGATGAGGCTTCATTATTCATGAATAAATCATTTTGGGATATTTCGGTCCCTCGCTATTCCACACCTAACTCATCTTCCGAAAAGGGTGGAAAAGTTGAAAAAAGAACTGCAGAAAGTAGTGGAAGAAAGGCTTTTGGATTAAATCTATTGGCTGCTATCTTCTTCCTTCTTCTATCTGTCTTGCTAGGGTTTGTGTTTGTCAGGCAATCATAGCAAGTCTCATTTGATTTTGGTGAATAGTATTGTATGGGATGGCCATTCACAAATTTATTTCGTGCAAGTCTATGTTTAACAGTTGAGTCGTAACAAATGGATCGAAAGGGATGCCATTCTGATAGTATCAGTTTCATTTGGATGAGCTTCGTATCGTTATTAAACGCCTTTTGAGTCGAGATTGCACAAAATTTCATTAGAGCATTTACTCAGGTCACCACCTCTATTGTTGAGAAGGTTCTTGCTATGTATATCTGCATTTTCTTCTGAGTGCTTCTCAATTAACATTTGTACCAGTGTCTAAGGATCACGCTATTTTCAATTTCTCATGTACTGAAGAAAAAGGGGAACGTATATGATAAATTCTAAATCTGCCATGACTTCAATAAAAACATTAAATGAAAGGGCTTAGGTATCATATTTGGAGCTTTGAAGTTATGCGTTGTACTGTCACATGGGAACAAGCACCTTTGTCCAAATTAACTAAGGACCATGACCAATCACTTACAATGTGCATGTTAAGAAACTAATACGGCTAATCTCTGTCTGTTGCCGAAGAAAGAGATGGGACATGGAGTAATCCGCCAAATGCTATGGAGTAAAGTCAGACAAATTAAGATATGGAGAAATCGGCCAAATGCTACTTAATGAAATGCAGGCCTATACCCCATCAAAGAGACTAATCATCAAATACTCATTCTAAGGAGTAACTTGTATAACCTTCGCAACAAAAGCTTCCAATAGAGGAAGACATTTCACACCCAGAAGAAAGAGCATCAGGTCAGAATGTTGAAAACAACTAAAACACCATCTATTTTTGTTTCACCCAAACTCCATCAGAAAGAGCATCATGTCAGAATGTTAAAAACAACTAAACACCCAAACTCCATTTGTTCATACTAAACTCAACTCAATCAATCATCTCCTGGCAGCCGAGAGGTGTGAGATGTGGGTCAAAGAATCCCTCGGATAAAAATGCACTAAAGTCCTTTTCTCCTTCCAAGTTGTGAACCCCTTCTGCAGGCCTCACCTGCCAATATTAGCGTTAGTTGCCTTTTGTTTTCTGCTTTAACCACACGATAGACGTACTAATTACTTCAAAAGAAATAATGGCAATGATACTAACCAAGTGAAGGGTCTTGATACGATGCCATGGGTGCAGCGTTGGACCAGCAGAGGCGTCCATTTCTACACGCCAAAATAAAGGTGAAGAACACATAGGATGCATACGGGCGTCAGATTTTGTAGCATTTCGGAAAATAGTGCCTGATTCTTGATGAAGTTGAAAGATTTTTCATTATAAGGAATAGTACATTAATTGAAGAATCTTGAATGTATAATTCTTACGTAAATACCTATTACAGATCTGTTTATGAACAAATTAATTCTTTACTCCAACCATTTTATTTACAAATGCTTTTAACGGATTAATTAGCATTTGTTCACACTAAATCCTAATAGATAAAGAAATAATCAATTAATATCCTTTATAATTTAATTTGACACATTTATTAGATAATTAAACGTAACTAGTTACTCCAGTGTGTTATATTCTAACATTCTCCGATTTGACTTAATCACAAGATAATTATAAAATTAAATAAAATAACTTCAATTGAATGGCAGCAAAATAATTACAAAATTTTTTCATATTTAATTTCCCAAATTTTAAGATTATTTAAAATTTTATAAAATGATTAACATATAAATCATGATAAAGTATGAATCGTAATTCATATATTTTTTCAAAGTTTTAGCATTTTCGACTCATCTCAACCACTATAGCCGCATAAATATAAAGCTTCTAATAGTATCTATATAATATCTTGAAAACTTTATAATTATTACAGAAAAGGTTAGACAAGGAGTGCTAGTTCCTTTAGAACTTAAACGTACTTATAATATATTTTTGAATATTTTTGTAATTTAATTAAAGTTAAATTCTACTTTAATTAGAATTATACAAAATTCTAATTAATATAAATTATGCTTAAATAAAATCCAATATCTCATATCGATCCTTATTTGTTAAATATTTCATATTTATTAGTAAAGTTTCTTAAACTTTATAATCAAGTTTAACTTGATTAAAACTCTTTTCTCTCTTTAACTCGTCCTTTGTGTGTGACCAATAAGCTTCCCAAACATGTTGACAATGAATCCTAAATTATATTTAGGATTAGATAAATTAAACTCCTTTAATTTATCTTTCATTATCTAATTAAAAAATTTATGTCTATAAATCAAGATTGGCTTCTAGCAATACATCATGACCATCCAAATATTTAGGAATGTTAAAGTAGTTTTGACTAACTTTTTTGTGCATTACTTTTTTTTGTATAATTCAATCATTTCATCATACAATATCCAGATTAGACATGAAGTATGAAATTAATATCTACTCTATTTTAATTCTAATCATATTAGTTCTTCACCATTAGTAATTGATTCAATTAATGACATTTATAAACTATTTTATAAAGTATCATTCCACCTTAGCCAAAAGTTTCTCAAATCAATACTAATTGAGAACAATTGAACGTTTTTCGGATGATGAATTATATATTAATCACTGAACTACTTTCATGTAATTCATGCTACATCCATTAACTACCAACTGAGCTATCCTTAATTAGAATATGTCATACGTAGTATCAAAATATATCAATCCTTATATAAGATAATTTTAGAGATCTCAAGTTCAATAATCATTTATACAATCATCACAATGAGAATTTTCATAAGCACACAAATAATACTCCAAATGGATTTTTTTTATATGAGGTCAGTTCAATAAACTTGTTCTTTAATAAGTACTCACATGTTTGTTTTAGTATCTCCATATTTTAGTTTATGAGATTGACTACTTTCTTCATAATGAAACACATAATGTGTGTTTGTAGCACCCCCTTACCGTAGAGTACCCACCGGAACACTCGTAGGTCATTCCGGTACATATCCTACGATAAGAGAGAACTACAGACAAACAACTCTAAACTCCACATGGTATCACAATAATAAAACAGTAATATGAAATTTAAACTTTTTAAAACCAAACTGTGATCCATTTCATTTAATCAAACTTAGTAATTTATACAACTGTTAGTGTTCTCAGTCTGTACATCACTCTGAACACTATATACAACAAGAAAAAAATAGCAGTCCTAACTAGGTCATCTCAAAAGAAATCCCAGCTGACCGACCTTTGAGCCATAGCCTCTCTCGCCAATCTGATCTACGCGGCTCTACAGTCTCTCGGGAGCTATCAGTCTACTCTCGATCCTGAAAAATAGGTTGCAATTTTGGGTGAGTTTGCGAACTCAGTGAGGAACCATCATCGATGGTTCGCCCAATTCATGCATCACATAAACAAACTACAGAGTCAATCCAATAACACAGGCAGAAGAAACACATCACAATTGTCTCAGGCACTTTTGCCTTATTCCAGTTCAAGTATTCAGTCAGTTAAATATGTATGCAATGCATATGTGACACTTTTCCAGTTTATTACAGTGTTGTGACCGAGCGCTTAACAGTAAACAGTATGCAGTAGACGCGTCTAGGGAGTAGGAGAGCCCTTCTCCCTTCGAGCTCGAGGCTCTTTTTCAGTATCAGTGGCGACTCTGGTCACAACTGTTATTATCCATTTATGCCTTTGTGTATGAAATGCATATGCCTAATTTAACAGTCAATGTATCACAATCAGTCAATGTAACACAATCAGGTCACATCCGAGGCAAGGCAATTAATCACAGTATATCACAGTAATAGCAAACAATTCACAATTTGCACATCAAAACACTTCTATGTCAGATCTTCCAATTCATCGGACCATCTGTCCGGAATCCAGTCAGAAACAAACACAATCTCACCATTATTCTCCACAGTGTTATAAGTGCAAAATATAAACAAATTATAATTGAGGAACCAACTAGGTTACTCACCTATCACTTCCGAGCTAATGCCGGGAAGTCTCTGCAACGTCGGTAGGTTGACGCTCCAAATGTGCCTCTATAAAATCAGAGAACAAAAACATTACTAATTGTCCAAATCAGAACTAGTTAATGATGCACAAAGGTGTACAATGCATGTTCATGATATTCCCGGCCCTAATCCAAAATTTTCCATCATAAAAATTCCATCTAAAAATTACAAATCATATCTCGTTGGAAAGATCATGAAAAACTCTACAAGTTTCATGAAGACCACAAAAATCAATTTCACCCCTAAGGGTGTCAAAAATCCAATCAAAGCTACTGCCTAGTCATAGGGTTCCAAAACAATGCAGCATTTTCCAAAATCCATAACTTCCCATTCCCTTTGCTAAAAATTACAAGCTTTTTCCAAATGAAAGATCAGAACAAGACCTTAAATTTTCATGAACAACATATAAGCAAATTCAATTGCTAAATGGGTCAAAAAAATCAATGAATGATGCTGCCTCTACATTTGACCTGAACAGAACACCAATTTTCTAAAAATCATAACTCCTTGCACAAATGTCAAAAAATTGCATACTTTATACCCATCAAAAGATCAAACAACATAATACACTTCTTCTCATGAAGGGCTTAGAAGCCAATTCCATTACTAACTAACTCAAAACTGTCATGCAAGTAACTGCCCTGATTACTAGTCAATGACCTAACTTAGGTCCAATCTTTGAAAATTCATAACTCCCAATTCTAATATCCAAAAATAGCATAGTATATCTCATTTTCAAGATAATTGCTTCCTATACAAATTTCCAGAAGATCACTTGAGCCAATTCAAATCACAGAAATCTCTAAATTTGCTTCCAATCACAAGAGTCACAAACCTACACTTAGGGCTAGGTTCCACCAAAATGCACATAACCAGTCAATATTCAACAACTCATAACTCCCAACATACACGTCGAAAACTTGCAAAATCAGTGGAAATGGAAAGTTAACATGATAGGATTCAACTTACATGAAGACCATTTTTACCAATTCCTTCTAAATTAATCTAGAAAAATCATCAAAGTTTCAGATCATCAATTTCGGATACTGTTCACACAGCAACTTTCAAAGCCAAAATTCAACCTCTTAAAGCTACAATTAGACAACACTTATTTCACAAGAAATCTTAGCCAAACAACTAAAGTTTAATTTGGTCTAAACCTCACCTCATTTTCTTAACCACACAATTAGTTATGGCAAAAACATTGAAACATGATCAATTTGCATTTTCCAGCTTTTATCCTAAATCTATATCCTAGCACTTCCAATGCCAATTCCACATGCATAAGCATCCTAATGACACAAGAATTTAGTCAATAGGTCATCAAGACCTTCACTTCAACATAAATCCATAAAATTTCAGCATCCATCATCAATCATTTTCCTTTAAGTCTTAACCATCTAACATTACCAAAATCACTTCAAAACACACAATTCACACACTAATCATACTAACCTCATTAATTCTTCCACAAACATACCCAACAAATCACACCATAGGTTTCATGACATTAATGTATCATACATCATATTTAATGAACAATCACTTCCAATCAATGCATCTAACAACCAAGTCATGCATTAAATTCATAATCAAGGCTTAAACCATACACTTACCTAATTAAAGCTTCCAACTCTTCAATT
>JAJMLV010239718.1:0-10502 GCA_027123465.1 Erythroxylum coca
TCAAACTATGCCATAATTCATACAACTAACACAATCAAATTAATTCATACTTAATATCATCAAGAAAAACAAAAATTGGGGCCCAACAATTGTAATATGGATATCACCTATTCTAGTATAGAACCCAACGCGCAAGGTACTGTTGGAAGAAAATGCTTAGTATACGTGAATCAAATAGTACTTAATGGGGGCCTCGCCCACGTAGCTGGCTTTTTACCCCGGGCCTTCGCCTGCTTCAGGAACCTCCATTTAGAGTTCAAGAGCTTTTCTGCAAAGATACGCAAAGAGTTATTTACCCTAAAGCATTGATTTAAGTGTTTTGTTTCCCTTGTAATTAAAAAAAAGTACTTGATGGGGTTGACGAAATTAAGAGAGAAAATATTTCTGCAAATCTTCACGAGGTGAGACAGAGCCAACAACCTTCAAGGCATATTTAGACATGGTTATTGTTTTCTTTTTATCTCTTCCTTTTTAGTTTTGTTATTTTACTTACGGATGATAAAAAATTATAGTGTAATTACCAAGGTTGTTTAAGTAGTGACTATATATAAGATTTGGAAATTTGATTGAAGAATGTGTATATGGCTTGACTATTATTAGTGGTGTTATGTGGCAAATCATGAAGCGGGATTTGTTTTCAGTGAATATTCTCTTAATTTTGTACTAGAGTGATAAGTAGGAAGCTGTATTCGCATATTAAAGGAAGTAGTCTTGGCTTCAATGTCACCATAATCAAGAAATGTCTGCAGAATTTTTGTGGTAGTTATGAACAACAAATTGGCTTGGAGAAAATTGTTGAAATTATGTCCAAGATATAATCGTTATATAATAGATTAAATATTTTTGTTTTGTGATTATTAACTTTGATTAATAACATGACAAATGATTATATTATTATATTATGCTTATTATTATTTATTATAATATGATAAGTTCTTGATTAAATTTAAACACTTGCCATCATAATGAAGATTATGATAATGAGAGTCAAGTCTTTAGAGTTTAATTTAAAAGTGTTCTTGATCATAGGATCATCAAAGAAATACTTTACTGATCCAGTTAGATCAATATGTATGTAATAGTATCTATTGGATGTATATTAGTATATCTCATTTACTAAGTTACTTATATAGATGATGTATAAGGAGATATGGTCATTGAACTGACTAAACTGAGAATCCCAATAATTACTTTTCCTTTGACCATGATCTAATTACTTTTCCTTGGACCTGAGATCATTATAGTAATCAATAGGTCATTTTTTATTACCTCAAAACAAAAATAAGTCATTTTTTATATTTTGATGTCGGACGCCAAGTATGTAAAAATGCTAGCTAAATGATCAATGGATACAATTAAGTACCTATCTAATTAGTAGTGAGTCAAGATGGGATCCATCGATTCTAGGTAATGAGTTTGAGCTCTATGTTGTCATTGATCATAATGGTTGTTTTAAGACCTTGGTTAGGGTAATTGAATGAGTTAGGAAAATAAGTTTCTCAAGTCATTCACCAATCTTTAATGATCGAAATGTAACATAGTTGGTTATCTAATAGAGTTCGTCTTTGTAAGGTTATTACTTCATACTATTCAGTCGTTGAAGAATGTTGTTAGACATCAACCTTAATTAGTAATTAATTAGATTAATTACTACCGGTTTAGTGATGAACTTATGTGGTCACACACTTACGAGTGTAATATTTCCTGTTTATTTTTATTTAATTTATTATGAGATAATTTATTAAATTATATGGCATATTATTATATTTTTTAGCACAGAAAATATAATTAATATTGGAAATTTCTTTGCACAAAATAAGTTAATAAAATAAAATAGTTTTATTTTATTTCATTTTATAAATAATAATAATAATTAAAAAAGGAAACGTTGTATGTACACGTTGCATGCATAAAGGACGTGAAAACAACGAAGAGATGCGTTATTTACATTGGTGAAAAAGTGGTTTTGGTTTTAAACTGATTAAAAAATAAAATATAAAATATAAAACAAGAAGTGAAAAACAATACTTGTGTTCACATGCTTGGAAAACCCAAAGTGAAAGTAAAAAGAAAACATAGAGATTGTTGTTTTCCTTTTTTTGTATTGTACGTAAGTCATAAAACAAAGAGAAGAGAAAAATAGAGAAAATTGTTTTCTTCATATTTGAAAAAAGAGTTCTTTAAATTAACTATAGTCATATCAAGTGTTGAAAACGAGACATATTTTTCGATATGGAGCACATAGAGACTTCGTATTTTCGAAATTCCGTTTCAGTTACTTCTCACAAATTTCAAGTATTTATTATTTCTCTGTTCTTACTATTAGTATGTTTGTTAAATGCAATATATGAATATAAGATTGCAATTTTTTATTTCCGTTGTGTATGTGATCCTTCATAATTAACAATGTTTTTTTTGTAAAATTAAATATAGTTTAAGAGCCTATTGTTATTGGTACAACGTGGTGTTTCCTTCGATATCATCTATTTCCCTTAGTTAATTTTAATCTCCTCTCTTGAATGATTAATAGCTAGAACTCTATTGGCTTTTTTGTTGATTTAAAGACTTCTTCCACTGATAGCCTAGAACCATAAACTTCTTTACCATGTTTTCATTTTCATCTAAATTTAATATTAGGATAGAATATGGTAATTCCTAATCCAATTTTACCTTTATACGAATTCTAATTCATCCTACTTACTTTATTGAAGTTGTAGCTTCATCCAAACATATAGGTTTTCCAATGAAACTTGCTAGATAGTTGAAGTATGTTGTTGATCAATACTTCAATGACACACTATGAAAATTAATCCATATTGGCACATGTGTCATCTTGAGTTTCTCCATCTATAATTTTTCCACAAAAGACCTAAATAGTAAGGATTATCATCTTTAGTTGTCCAAAGAAAGCATAAAATTATTTGAACCATTTAATATGTCTCAATAAATACAACCTAAAGGCTTAAGTTCAATTAGACTATTTTTTTCTTATGCCACTTCGTCTTAAATAATTTTGCTTTATAGGTCATCTATTTTGGATTTATTTTCATTGCAAATTGAAAAAAATGTCTAACGTCCATGCCAAACAAAACATTAGTCTCCTTTACATAATCGTTAACTAAGTATAATGGCAACGATAACAATAAAGAGTTATAATTGATTCTTTATTAAGAGTTCTAGGATATGCTTGTTAAGAATGATGATATTAATACTTTAATTACAGATGCAATTGTGTTGAGGCTCGTAATAGGGAAAGCACGCATTGAATCAAATCTTACAGTTCTTGGTTTAGAATTTAGAGGTATGTTTAAAACTCATAGCTTGAATTCTTGTGAAAGTCTGAGTAAAATCTTAGATACATAGATTGTAGATACATGCTTGAACACTTTATTAACCTCATTCAAAGTTAGTTAGGATGTGATTGGAAGTGGCTTTGATGTTCTTGGTCTATAAAAATGAATGTACATGTGGGTTTTGAGATGGGTCATGCTTCCTATTGTAAGCTAGCTCATATTTCTTAAGTACAAACCCTTATGTTGTCATATATCTTATTACAGAGTTTGTCATAATCTGCTAACTAATGGCATTCTTTGGTAGAATTCAAAATTAGTATGTCAACTTAAATTGATTTATTATTATTTTATTTACAGCTTAAAATTCATTTAGTAATTAAGTAATTTATTATAGTTGTATAGCTACATGGATAAAAGTTGGATCACTAATCGGAAATGGTCCAGTCAATACTTAGGGTGAAGACTTTCATGAAATTTGTAAAAGATCGCGTGAGTTTAAAATGTGAAATTTATTGTCCAAGCATATATTGCTTAAATTTAACATTCAAAGTCAAGTTTTTGTATATAATCACTTGCTAATTCGAGACATAGATAAATTGTATACTCAATGGATTTATTATGGCAAATGTTCTAAAGCAAGTAATGTTAGAAGTGTTAATACAAGTGAAGACAGTGATAATAATAATGATGTAGATGATATTGATATTAATGATGATGGAGATATGAAATTGGAGAGATGTCAGAGGATATGGGGAATTATATGGAGACTATGAATGATAATACTTTGCTTAATACATTTGGTAGAATTATAGAATATAATTTTGAGAAGTTATTAAAAGTTGTTTAAGAAGAATTATGTTTAGGGTGCTCTACTTTCTCACATCTATCTTTTGTTGTCAAATTGTTGCACTTGAAGGTATATAATAGGTGAAGTAACAAATCTTTTAATATGTTGATTGAGTTG
The DNA here is from genome assembly GCA_027123465.1 of Erythroxylum coca. NCBI lineage: Eukaryota > Viridiplantae > Streptophyta > Magnoliopsida > Malpighiales > Erythroxylaceae > Erythroxylum > Erythroxylum coca. The sequence continues at coordinate 4,258 of JAJMLV010239718.1, forward strand.
CTCAATGATGCATTACCGATTGGCCACAAATTGTCTAAATCTTACTATGAAACAAAAAAGCTGTTAAGGACCTTGGATTAGGATGTATATCAATATATGCTTGTAAATGTGATTGTACCATCTTTGAAAGGACATTAAAGATCTTCAAGAATGTCCTATTTGTGGTACATCAAAGTGGCAAGTCGATGACGGAAAAGGAAAAAGATATCCCATAAAATCTTAAGATACTTCCCTATTAAACTACAACTATAAAGGCTTCTTATGTCAACAAAAACAACCATAGATATGAGGTGGCATAATAAGAAACACATTAATGATATCATTGTGCATCATCAAACAGACTTAAAAAGGCATGTAAAGAATTTGATGGAAAGTTTACACGATTTGCAAAATATTTTTGTAATTTTTGACTCGGGTTAGCCTATGATGGATTTAATCCATTTGATAATATGAGTACTTCTTATTGCATGTGGTCAATAATTCTTGTTCCATACAATTTATCCTCATAGGATTTGTTACACCCACATACCCCCTAAGAGGATATACAAGTGCCACATAAAATAGAACTAAACAATCCATAGCATTCCAAGTTTGTTAAGAAACTCATGCAAACATATATTACATTTCATTTGTTTTTGACAATAGTTAACCTTATACACATTGTATAAATATCACAATACATGCTTTAAAAACTCAGATCCAACCAATATTATAGTTATTACAAACTATATACAAAAAATACAAAAAGGTCTCATCATAATGAGTACAACCCAAAAGTGAACTGAACATTTCCAAAACAAAACATCTTCTTCTTGGCCACTGCAGTTGTCTTTATATCAGTCTTTAAACCTTCTTATCAGAACCTACACGGAGGAAAAACTACCATGTTAAACATATAGCTTAGTGGGGAACAACTAAACAAGATATAAACTGGCGATTGTCTCTAACAGTCGTCTAGCATACACATGTGCAAAATCAGATCATATTACGAGCAATCTTTAATTGTCCATATTAAAGAGTAATCCAAACACTATGTATCTCAAAACAGAATATGATTCATCAATATAGAACAAAACATTTAAATATCAGAACAAAATGTACAAGTATCAGAACATGATATAATACTTTCAGATCAGAATATAACTTGTATCAGATCAGGATATGTTTTGTATCAAATCAGAACTCATCTTGTTTTAGAACAAAACTTAAAATCTCATAACAGGATATCATTATGTCATATTAGAACATAACTTGTAACGTACTAGACTTATTTGTGTCAGAACATAATGTAGCTTGCATCAGAGCAGATCATATATTAGAACGCAAACATGTTATCCTGTTATTCCTTTTACTGAAGTGGATAATAGGACCAGAATAGAAGATACCACGATCAGGATTACAGAACAGAAGAGACTTATGTCTCAAAATTAGGGGACACTGTAGTGTTGATAATCAAGAGACACAGTAGTGTCAATAACTAGGGGACACTATAGTGTCAATAATTAGGGGACATCTTAGTGTAAAGTGACAGGAGTAACTGTTGTCCCTTTTAGGCATGCCTATTTACCTACAACTATGACTTGACAGTTCTAAAATGAAACATTTTACATTTAAGAATCACTTGACAATGAAATAATGCATAAGTATGAATTTGTCTTCTTATGCTCAAACTGAATATATTTATTCACACTTGAACAAACTCATTATGCCTTGTGAATTTAAGCATTTGCATCAATATACCAATGAGACATTAAGTAATTACATTTTACATGTACTCACCTAAGTGCCCAATTCATAAACATTCATAACTAACACATCACTTATATCATTTAAATCACATTTATATTCATAAGCATACTTCATTTATTTAATAACTTATAAATTCCAAATTAGATACTTGTAATTAAAATAACACCTTCCATAAGTTATTACCTCAATTGAAAATCCAAAACCTACCTTTAATCAATTAATCTAATCTCAAACTAGGTTCATTATAAACCCTAATCAACTTCAATTATACCAATGTAAAGTATATTATCCTACTATGGTTCAACAATTACATAAAACAAAGATTACCATGTTAAGGCATTGCCTTACCACAATCGTGACAGAAGCTAATGCATTTGCCCATGATCGTGGGATGAGTGCCATGATTGTGGACTACCCATTTTCCTACGAATTCCAGATCCAAACTTCTTCTTCCAAATTTCAAAACACCAATATGACAATCCCTAAATCATGCTTCAAGTATACCTCAATTATATGCCAACTCCTTATCAATTTCATATCCTATTTGAACTCAAAATAACTCATTTGAAAAATCGCAAGTCGTTGTTTTTCATGTAACAAAATTTATAGTAAAATCTATCAAACAAGTATCATGTTCTAGACCTTATTATATCATCAATTCCATACATATTCCATTCTAATTCAAGTAACATAGAATTCATGTTACGACATGCCATCAAGTTAGAATTCCCTTACCTAATTAATTTTAAGTTACTTATTCAAAGAACCAACCAAACCAACCCTTCATGCAACCAATACACTTCTAAAATCTAGGTAGGTGTAGGATGACCTTAACACTCAAAAGACAACAGTATAGAAGATAGCTTGAGGTAATTTCTTGATGCAGTATATGGCAAAGAGTTTAGTGTGATAATACATCAAAATTGAAGTAAAATTCAAAGCAAGAAGAGGGGATGGTTTTGGTGGACAGAAGCAAAAATAAGGGCTGCAGAAACTTCCTTGCAATAACTTAACACCAAGTAGCCAAGGTGTCTCAATTATGCATTGACATATGTCATCAATGCATGACTCCCATTTGTTCTCCATTTTAGACTGCCAATTGTTATAATTCAATTAGGCCACTTATCCCTTAATCAATGCTGCCACTTGTCATTCAATTATACTGCCATTTTCAATGCCTTAGCTGTACCAAATGTCATTCAATTTTCATGTGCCAACTTATCTTGCCATTTGACATTTTCGTAGTCTAAATGTACAATTTAATACCTCAATTCTCTAATGGTAACAATTAATTCCAAGTCACTTAGTATGCTCCATTAAACCAGAAATTCAAGACATATATAATTGACATTCAATTCATATATCAATTTTAACACTTATCTCATTTAGTTTCATGGGCATGTATCATTCCAAATAAGGTGTAATTTGAGGCCTTACAATTCTCTCCCTCTTAAAAAATTTCATCCTTGAAATTCATTGTTAATGAAAATAGCTGAGTATATTGAGATCTCATGGTCGATTTTGGCTCCCATGTTGCTTCCTCGAGTCTATGGTATTGCCAGAGTACTTTCACCAGAGGTATTTGGTTATTTATGAGTTGTAGGACTTCTCTAGCCAAGATAAATACAGGCCCTTCCTTATAAGATAAATTCGATTGCACTTGAATTTTTTGCACAGGAATCTATGTGAATCATTAGACCAATATTTTCTCAACATAGAAACATGAAATTCATCATACAATTTGGTCAATTCTTCAAGAAGAGCTAACTGATCGGATTCTATTAAAAATCACTCGTACATAGTTATATAAGCTTACACATTCATCCACATAATTATCTCTACCATTGATGGGCTTGTACTCTAGAAACAACTTTAGCTCATCAGTTTCTAACACAAATCTACACAATATTTGTTCCTTTTGATCCATGAATAGAACTAGAACTTATAAAGCCTAAATTTAGTGAAATTAAATAGACAAACATCTTTAAAATAGGCCTAGACCTACAACAATAATATCTAGATATTATCAGTAATACATAGATAGTAATATCAATCATTCTCAAATTCATATTCTCATGATTTTTCTTCTTTCCATTCAATCAAAATGTTATGTCAAAATACATAGCATAATCACATCACAATTCAATTCTCATCAAAGTGTCATACATCTTTCAATGCATAACATAGCATAAACACATCACAATGCATTTTTGCATGTTCATAACCATTCAAATCCAATTCATGGAGTATATGAACACATATAAGCCAATTCTTTAAATCATTTGAAAACAATATATGCACAATCATAAAATACTTGAAATCATTTTATTCTCTCAATTTGGGAAAATCTTTAATGGCTTATTATTCAACTATAAACATGAAACCCACCTCGAAACGATGCTAAAAGCTTGTCCCAATCATCAATTTGTCCATTTCCTCTTTTCTTCTTCCAATTGAAAATTACCTAAACCAATTTCACCCAAATTCAACATCATAAATATCATGAATACTCAAATTGAGCTTAGAAAACATTAATCCCTCATATATTCAAGCTATCTAAATCACAAATTTTCAAAATCCCCAAATCACTAAAATTGGGCATAACCCTAATTAACATCATCCAAAATTAATCCAATTAACTCAAGCAATTCCCAAAATTGATCTTAGAATTGACAAACCCACAAGATTTCCAAACTATCTACACCAAAAATTTATGAAAAACCCAAAGCTTGAAAATTTTCTCTTACCTCCTTTCTCCACCATTTTCGGATTTATTGAGCTTGAAAGGAAGCTTTTACTTTCTTCTATCCTTTTTCCTTTGAATCATCTCTCAAACCCTTCTAGGAAGCTTGAAAAAAATGAAAACCTTAGGCTTCTTCTCTTTTTCTCCTTCTCCATCGCCCATCTGAAGCTTCTCTCATTCTCTTCTTATTTTGTTTCTTTCTTTTCCTCAAGGTATCGTGTTTTTCTCCTCCAAAAACGACAGCCTCCTTGTTTATAGGTGGCCATGTCATTAATTAATGGATAAATACCTAATTGCCCCTCACTCATAAACCTAAAACCTTAAGTCATTATGTGGTCTTCCAAAATTGCCCCTGCACTTTACTTTTGTTCATGCTTACTTTAGGACAGTTTTCTTATCATTTAAATGAAGGAATTTGCCAAACCTTCCTTCTAGAGAATTGTTCCTCATTGTCTTAATTTCATAATGAAACTAAAATCATTTAATTTGGATCACTATACCAAAAGTTATGCTCCAAACAGTAAGGACATGTCTTATGTTAAATCGTTTTCCAGCACATTATTTCCATCAAAACATTGACATTCTTAAACACAAAATTGAAATTCGATGTCTTCATAACAATTGTAGCCCTATTTCTCTAGTTTAATCCAAATCAAGAATAACCTCATTTGGATTACTAAAGCAAAAGTTAAGGCTAAAATACGTTCAAATTTCTCTAATCTAAGACTGCACACGAATCCGAACTTCAATTCAGAAATTGAAAATCTTAGGGGAAGTTTATGAGCAGTAACCCAGAAGAAGCAAAACACAGAAGAAGACACGTCAACAAAACACAGAAGAATACTCGTCAACAAAACATAAAAGAAGACGCGTCAGCAAAACACAAAAAAAGACGCGTCAGTAAAACACAAAAGGTACAAATGGCAGACGATACAAAACATAAAAGATACAAAAGGCAGACGATACAAAAACTAGATGATACAAAACACAGAAGATACAAAAGGCAGACGATACAAAAGGCAGATGATACAAAAGGCAGAAGATACAAAAGGCATACGATACAAAACATAGAAGAAACGAATAAAACACAGAAGCAGATGACATCATCACAGAAGAAGCTAAAAGACAGAAGAAACATCTCCGTCTTTGAATACCTTCCCTTATAAGGACCATAACCTCTAAGAAGGTTATTTAGATAAATCTATCTAGATTGGTATGAAAGTTTCACAAAAAGTTTCAGATCGAGTTATTTCTATTTCAACTCCAACATCACTTTTACATCACCTAAACACTAATAATCTTTCAAAAATTATATTAACACTATAACCAAATCTATTTGCTCCCAACCACACAGTAATTATTAACATACACTTAAATGCTATTTTCCATACAGATGACAGTAATTCATCAAATTTATTTCATAAATCCCCAACTCTAAAGAATTTATTCACTACTCACCTGCTGAGAACTCCAAAATCTTCAAGCCCTAAACTTCATGCAACTTACGTACTCCACTATATACAATAACCAGCTTCTGGTTTTTTTTAGGGTAGAAGACACAAATAGCAAAGTGGGGTTGGTGAAGGAAAGGAAGAATAGAGAAATCACTTAGAAGGTGTTAGAGGGAAAACTCTGTGGACAGACAGAACAATTGAAGAAGATCCCAATTAAAAATAAACTTAGACATATAACTTAACCTTTCAACTCTCAGAGAACAGTAGCCTACTTCTAGCAGAAGTACATAAACCTAAGT
>JAJMLV010239869.1:0-10483 GCA_027123465.1 Erythroxylum coca
TTTATTATTACCGTTTCCAATTTTCAAATTTGTGATTTTGGTTTTTGATCTTTTTAGAAAACAATATTATCTTCTGGGTGAAATAAACACATATGAGTATTGATATTAATAATTAAAAAAAAGTCCATATGCTTGACAATTAGGTTCTCGAGATATTGAATGTTTCTTGATAAACAAAATTGCTCTTATTTTATCCGAAACAAAAATGCAAAGATGATATCCTCATTCAGAGTAGCAAGCTCAGCGTCCAAAGAAAGTACTCAACAAATTTACTAATCAACCAACATCTAATTTTTAAAAAAATAAGAAAAAAAGAAAATGCTTGAAAATGATGCTACAATGGTGGATTTGCCAAAGTGGGGTCCGCCGTACAACTCCCTCCTTGTTAAGAGAAGACCTCAGACTAGAAGATGACATGAAACCCACCAATAAATTGTTGTCTAAAGCAAGCAGAAACTTTCACCTTTTCACCTCAAAAGTGCCTCATCAGATCAGCCCCCCTAATATTTAGTCTGTGAAGTCATCATCATCGTCATCACAGTGACAGGAACTTCTGTACCAGTCAGTATATATACAATCCTAAAAATCACCACCAAGATAGGTTATGGAGAATAATAATAATAAAGCTCTACTTTTGGATGTTTCTTCTTTTCTTCTTGTTGAAGGTAGTGCAGACTCTGAGGCAGATCATGTCAATATGGCCTGCGACGGCTGTGACGGCGGCGACGATGATGATGATGCTGAGTCCTGCAGTTGTGGTGACACAACTTGTCAGCTTCAAGTCGTTGCTTGTTATGATGATGAAGAAGAAGAAGATTGTTGCAGTAGTAGCTTTAATGGTGCAACTTGGGAACCAATATGGACTAATAATACCTGCAACATGTGGCTAAGAGAAGCATCGTCAATGGAGGTCATGGCAAGTGATGATGATCAGAGAAATAACAGTGCAGAGAAACCAAAGTTTGGGTTTAAACTGAGTAGGGAAGCCATGGATGAAATGGAGGACAGGCTCTTCTGGGAGGCTTGCATTGCAATAGGGTATCCTTGAATTTGCCCTTTTTTAGTTAGAATTTTTATTGTCTTGTTTATAGTTAATTGTGTGTAATTAACTTATTGTATAATTAAAATTATAATAAATAAAGAGATTATTTAGTTAATTAATTATTATTATTAACTATATACAAGAATTTCTTATTGTGATGTTAATTAAGTTTAAATAATGTACGCATACATCCTTTTGTATTTTTATAAAAAGACTATTTCTGTTATTTAAATATGTGATCTTATGAAATAATGTCCGCATATATCCTTTTGTATTTTATAAAAAAACTATTTCTGTGATTTAAATCTGTGATCTTATGATAACAAATGAATAACTTTATTAATTACTCTAAGGTTCACTCTCTTTAATTAGTTAAGAGCATTTATAGAAAACAAAAAATTATTAAAAATTCTTATACTTTGAAATCAATTTTTTATTTAAGCTTCTTATTTCAATTGAGCTATTTTACACCTCTTGTAGTATAAAAAATCAAATAAATCCATTGTTGCTTATCAATATAAATTCTTTATTATTCATATATATTGACAATAATTTATTGTAAGTAACTAAAATGATAATTAAGTTATTTTTAAACATAAGTTTTAACTTTTTTTAATGATGTAAATACTATTGATAATTTGCAACGATTTATTTTCCGTCGTTATTTTTCCAGAACCAATTTTTTATTTTCTTGTAGTGATATAGATACATCTTAATTAAACATTTGTTCTAATGTGAGATGTTTGGTCGCTCTCGGGAGAGCTATGGATTTAAGGTTGTATTTTATGATTGAATTGTCACTTTCAACCTACAAAGATTAGATTTACAAGTCTACATGTAATGATGTTCTTTTTATATAAATAAGACATGTAATCATTATCACTGGGTATAAATTACGTATTTTAAACAAATTACTTTACGAATGAGCCATTCAAAACTGAGGAATGGATTTGATGTGACTGACACTTATAAACTTCAATCCTCCTTTACTTTTTTTTTTTTACAAGAACTGGGAAGAATTATTATTGACTTTCTAGTCAAATAGGGTCATAAATACACATAGGTGGTCGTTGGGACCAAACCACCTTGTCCGTCGAGATAGTAACAGCTCGAACAAACCGATGAGCTATTCCATTCGTAGACCGTCTAACAAAGACTAATCTCACATCTCTAACTTCAGTGAGAAGTGATTTACAATCGAAAACTAGTAGTCCAAAAGCAGATTCATCCATATAGTTAGGATCAAGAATAATCCGAATACATGATTAGGCATCGGACTCCAGAACAGTAGGCGACCACCCGACATCTTTAATCCAACTCAAGACTTCGCGAATGGCCATAATTTCGATAATTTTGGCCTCAAAGTGACTCGAGACAGCTACCTGCATAGGACTATGACTGCCTTTCCTTTACTTTTGATTAACTATACTCTTTAAAGTTGTGTTAAAGTTAACATTCAATCACTTCAATTAGAAGGATCATGGAGAATTGGCTTCAAGGGTTGGACGACTCGGATATAATTAAGTTTTTGTTTTTAACCAGTGCATGGAAGATCGGTGGATGCAACTAATTATTCTCCTATGCAGTTCCAGACCAGAAACATAGCCTGTAATCTAATTAATTTATACGTTTTTCCTTTCAAAGATTCGGTGTTAGGAGGGACTGTTCAATCCGTTTATACCCACCATGAAGAACTCGTATCTGATGCAGATAATAGTTTACTATATTATCAGGTCATGTCCATGCAGATTTAGGCATCAGAAAGTCACGGCTTGCTTTTATATATCGACCTCGGAGCGAAGTCGTTGTGTTTAGATTCTAACTAACACGTTAAAAAATTTCAGGAGCAGTTTACTTATGTCTGAAAAGTGATATATTGAAAGGAAGAGTCAACTCGAATACCGACTTGATCAATATTCTATGTTCGGCTTCTGCAATGAGTGATGCATTCTAGTGGGAGAAGAAAACCCTTTTTTGGCCTCATTATCTTCTATATAAGAACGCACAGATCACAGGTAATCACTGTCAAAGCGAGAATGAGGAGTAGTAGGCTAAGTTTCTTGATCATGGGGTTGATGTTTGGACTGATCGGAGTTGGTCATGGAGGGGAGCTGAGGAAAAGTTTCTATAAAGACACTTGTCCTCAGGCTGAGGAAATTGTGAAGCAAATCACTTGGAGACGTGTTTCTGGCAATCAACAATTGCCTGCTAAGTTGCTGAGAATGCATTTCCATGATTGTTTTGTTAGGGTAGATCCCGATTCTACGTCAACAATCTTATTCTTCTTGTTTTTTTTTTTTTTGGTCTTTATGATCAGTTAATATCATGATTTGTTTCAGGGTTGTGATGCATCAATATTGCTGGATTCTACTGGAAATAACTCTGCAGAAAAAGCTGCAGTTCCAAACCAATCTCTGTCAGGATTTGATGTTATAGATGAAGTGAAGACCCAATTGGAGAAGACATGTCCAGGGACTGTTTCTTGTGCAGATATCGTTGCATTAGCTGCTAGAGACTCAGTTTCCTTCCATGTAAGCTCTTACCTAACCAGAATGTTGAAACAATTTCCTGTTGTTTTCGATCAGAAGTGACCAAATGCGACAGTTTTGGATTATCAGTTTAACAGGCCAATGTGGGAAGTGTTAACTGGAAGAAGAGATGGGAAGGTGTCGAGAGCTTCGGAGGCACTAGCCAACATCCCTTCACCTTTCTTCAACTTCACTATGCTGAAACAATCATTTGCCAACAAAAGCCTCACTGTTCACGATCTAGTTGTTTTATCCGGTAAGTTTAGATATGCTTAGATATCAAGATAATGATTTAAATAGGCTTGGCAAAGTCCAATCAACCCAACTTGACCCGATCTAAACTAGACTCAAAGTACAAGCCTGATCAGGTTAAAGGGTCGGATTCAAGGCTATAAAAAATTTGAATACAAGCCTGGTCCAACTTATTGTCAACTCAAAGTTCATGAAATCTTTTCTTTGCAAATCTAAGATGTGAATATCCGATTGATCAGGTGGGCACACCATTGGAGTAGGGCATTGCAATTTCTTCAGCAACAGGATCTACAACTTCACAGGAAAAGGAGATTCAGACCCTTCGCTAAGCTCAACTTATGTTTCTTTCCTGAAAACTAAATGCGGGAACCTGTCGGACAACACAACCACAGTTCCATTGGATCCTGAAACCCCTCTATCCTTCGACAATGGTTACTATTCGAACCTGAATTCAAACCAAGGCCTCCTCCAATCTGATGCAGCTCTTCTTAACGACAAGGGTTCTTCCAACATTGTTAATGAATTGCTTGATCCTGAAAAGTTTTTCCAGGAATTCGCTCAATCCATGAAAAGATTAGGAGCTGTGGAAGTTCTTACAGGCAATGATGGGGAGATCAGGAAGAAGTGTAATGTGGTGAATTCTTGATGATTCACTATCGAATAATTGTTTGGATTTCTGAAGGTTTGTTTTTGGGTGTGTTGTTATTATGTAAAAGTTTTAATTCTTTTTAAAATAAGCAAATTTGTATTGTAAATTTATTTGTTTGCTCTTAATTATTAAAGCCGTCCGCTTCAATTTTTTAAGATATTGATCAATTTTTCTTTAAAAAGTTTTATATGATATATCGTTTGACAAATTAAGTTAATTCAGTCCCAATTCAAATACCATTCAAAATGACATTATCTTAATTTCGTTTTAATCTTAAAATTTAGGCTTGTTCTAATATGATTTGTCATAATTGGACAAGTTTGACAAAAGATTGTTAAGTGCCTGTTTGGATAGACATTTGGAAGGTTAATAAACACTTTTTTCTACCACATAAGTTATTTTAAAAAAAATGAGTGTTTGACGGTAAAATAAAAAAGTAATGTTTTAATAAATATGACTTTTTTGGTAGTTAAAATACAATTTTTTAAGAATCTCAAATTTGGAGCTTATAAAAAAATACTTTTTATTTAGTTTTTTCAGATCAATTAATGAATCTATTTTTTAGTTTATTTTGTCATTATGTTTTACACATAATTCCCACAATACTTATAAATTCATTTTCACGTTTATTTTGGGAGTTATATAATATTATTTGGCTTTTTTATATGTTTTAATATTTATTTTTTACATTAGTTTTACTTATGTTATAATCCATATAAAAGATTTGGTTAAATATATTTTTATTTATGTTTCATAAGGTTTAAAATTATATAATAATTAATAATTTAATATATTGTTCTTTGCATATTGTTTAATATGTGTAGAATTTGTGAAATGATTCTTCTCATTTCTAAAATGTGGATACAAAGTGTTTATATACAAAGTTAGTTGGAGTAACTAACTATCCTAATTACAATTAATGAATGATTAGTTACCTAATAAATGATAACTAACTATAACTAACTATAATGGTTAGTTGCTACAAATACAGTGTGATCTAACAACCCCCCTCAAGCTGGATTGTGGATAGTGAGCAATCCCAGCTTGGCAATATTGGAATGGAAAGGTGTTGCTGCCAAAGATTTGGTGAAGACATCGGCCAATTGATTGCGTGAAGAGCAAGGCATGAGATGCACAAGTCCAATTTTGACCTTTTCTCGAACAAGATGGCAATCCAATTCGATGTGCTTTGTTCTTTCATGAAAGATAGGATTGGCAGCGAGTTGTAAAGCTGAATTGTTGTCACAAAACACGACTGTTGGGGAAGATTGAGGTTGATGAAGATCGACAAGAAGAAAATGTAACCATTGGATTTCACAAATGGTTGTTGCTAAAGCTCTATACTCTGCCTCTGATGAAGATCAAGAAACTGTTGTTTGCTTTTTAGCTTTCCAACTGACAAGTGAATTGCATAGAATACACAAAAACTAGTTATTGATCGATGTGTATCTGGACAGCCTGCCCAATCACTATCACTAAAAGCTTGCAGAGTCATGGAGGAAGAGGCAAAGAAGAACAAACTGAGGCTGGGGCATCCTTTGAGGTATCGAAGAACCCTATGTGCAGCTTGTAAATGAGGGAAAGTAGGCTTATCAAGGAACTGGCTAAGTTGCTGAACCGCAAAGGTTATATCTGGCCGAGTGGAGGTGAGATACAATAACCTGCCAACAAGTTGCCTGTAAGATGTAGAATCGGGAAGCAACTCATTGCATCTTCTCGAAGCTTGAGACTTGATTTGGTAGTGATAGGAGTTGTAATTGGTTTGCAATCAATGAAGCCATAGTCTTGTAAAAGATCAAGTGTGTACTTTCTCTGGTAAAGATGTAAACCAGCAGAACTCCTTGCAACTTCAAGGCCAAGAAAAAAAATTTAGAGTTCCCAGATCTTTGATTTTGAAAGCAGAATCCAAGGATGCTTTGACTGAATTTATTTCATTGAGATCATTCCCAGCAAGTATCACATCATCCACGTAGATTAAAAAAGATGTGATTGAATCACCATTCTTCTTGATAAACAAAGAATGGTTCGAGGCAGATTGATTGTAATCAAGAGCAAGAAGGGCAGTTGTAAGTTTGGCAAACCATTGCCTACTTGCTTGCTTGAGGCCATAGAGAGATTTTTGTAACTTGCAAACCTTTGTTTTATCTTCATTTTCAAAACCAGGCGGCAAGAGCATGTATACTTCCTCGTGTAAATCACCATGAAGAAAGGCATTATTAACATCAAGCTGCTGGATGTGCCAATGTTGAGAAGTTGTCATGGCAAGAAGCAATCGAACTGTAGTCATCTTACACACAGGAGAAAACGTATCAAAGTAATCAACTCCTTCAGTTTGTGTGTAACCTTTGGCAACCAATCGAGCCTTGTATATCTCTATTGAACCATCGACCTTGTGTTTGACTCTAAACACCCATTTATAACCAATTGGAGATTTACCAGGTGGTAAATCAGTAACAAACCAAGTGTTATTTTGTTCAAGAGCAAGGATTTCAGCTTTCATAGCTCACGCCAAGGTTCATGTTGAATGGCTTGTTTGTATGTTTTAGGTTCAGGGATGGCGGAGATAGCTAAAGTGTAATGCAAATGTGCAGGGGACAAGTGATGGTATGAAACAACAGAAGAAAGAGAGTGAGGAGAAGTACCTGGAAGATGATTGGTGACAGCAGTAGAGCATTGGTAGTCTTGAAGGTAAGATGGTGGTTTACGATCTCGAATAGGACGAGAGGATGGGGGTGGAGGTTGTAATTGTGGTTGAGAGGAAAAAGGTTGAGTAATGGGTAGTGGTACATCAATGGGTGAATCATATAAAACTGAGGGTTCAAAGATTTGAGGAATTGTGGTGGTTGGTTTAGTGGGATTGGAGAAAGGATATATGTGTTCATGGAAGGTTACATTTCTGGAAACAAAAATGTTTTTGGTGATAGTGTCAAATAAAAGATAGCCTTTGACATTAGGTTTAAAACCAAGAAAGATACACTTACGTGCACGAGGGTCAAACTTGTGACGGTGAGCTACAAGAGTGGTTGCATAAGCTAAACAGTCAAAAACACGAAACTGGGAAAAATCAGGTGGTGAATGATAAAGAAATTCAAAAGGTGTTTTATTTTTTAGCAAAGGTGTAGGGGTACGGTTGATAATATGAGTTGCATGAAGAATAGCATAGCCCCAGAAAAACTTAGGGACTAAAGCTTGAAAAAGAAGGGCGCGAGAGATGTTTAAAATATGTTGGTGCTTGCGTTCGACAAGACCATTTTGTTCAGGGGTTTCAACACATGAAGTTTGATGAAGAGTGCCTTTGGTGGTATAAAAGTTTGGCATATCAAATTCAGGCCCATTATCAGATCTCAAGGTTTTTATTGAAGTTTGAAATTGTGTATCAACCAAGGAGAAAAAATTTTGAACATGTTGTTTGGCGTCAGATTTCTATTTCATTAAAATGATCCAAGTATATCAGCTAAAATCATCAATAATTGTTAAAAAATAACGATGACCATGAATTGAAATGATAGAATTTGGTCCCCAAATGTCAACATGAACAAGTTCAAGAATATGAGTAGTTGTAGTGTAGCTTGCAAGAAAAGGTAACTTTCTTTGTTTAGCTAAATGACAAGCATCACAGGCTTCATTGTTTGATAAAGGTAAAGAGGGTATATAAGCTTTAAAAAGAGGTAAACGAGAATCAGAAACATGACCAAGTCTCTGATGCCAAGGAATTGTAGTGGAGGTGGAAGACAAAGCTGCAAAAATGGGAAAGGATTTGGGTGGAAGATCCAGTATGTATAAGCCATGAAAAACTCTAGTTGTACCAATCATCTTCCTCGTGTGCAGAGCCTGTATAGAGCAAGTGGAAAGATGAAAATGAAGAACACAGGGCAAACAAGAAGTGAGACGTGTTACAGAGAGTAAATTAAAGGCAAAAGAGGGAATATAAAGAACATCAGTGAGATAAAAATCAGCACTAAAGAAAATTGTACCAGAAAGTGAAGCAAATACTTTAGTACCATCAGGCAAAGTGACTTTAACAGGGGAAATTTGTTTATAAACAGCAAAAGTATGCAAAGAATTTGTGATATGATCAGTAGCACCAGTGTCAACAATCCATGATGTAGGTGTAAACGAAGAAAGAAAAGTAGATGAGGTACCTTCTTGATGAAGTGTAAGTGATGAAGATGATGGAATGGACATTACTTGATTGGTAACATGTGGAGAAGTGGAGGTGGATGGTGTGGTGGAGAGGTTATTGTGATTGAGTAAGGTAAGAAGCTAATTATATTGCTCTTGAGTCAAATTAACAGTTGAGTTGCTAGATTTAGCAACTGATGAAGCCTCAATTGATTCAATAGGAGAAGAGTCATGCGGATCCTCAACAAAAACATTGTGAGCTCGAGAATATGGCCCTCGAGATTTGTATCCAACTGGAAATCCATTCTTGCGATAGCAAGTCCCAATGATATGACGCGGCCTTTGACAAAAAGTGCAAAACCTTGTGTCAATAGATGATGAAGAATTACCATATCCAGTAGAATTGCTTGAGCCAGAAGAAGTAGGAGATCGAGAAGATGAAGTTGAGCTGTGTCTAACAGAATTACCAACAAAAACTGGAGAAGAGACCTCTGTGATCTGTCTCTCATGTTGAATTACCATTCAGAAAACTTTGTTCAAAGTAGGTAGAGGATCCATTAACATAATCTGAGATCTAACAGCAGCATAAGAAGGAGAAAGACCTTTCAAAAAATGAATGATATAATCCTGGTCATGATACTTCTTGATCTGAACCATAGCACCACATGAACAAGGATTTGGACATGAACAAACAGTTAGAGGACGAAACTGCAATAACTCATCCCATAAAACTTTCAGAGCAGTAAAATAATCTGTAACGAATTGATCATTCTGCTTAAAAAAACTAATCTCATCATGCAAATATGAGATGCGATAAATGTCCCCTTGCGAAAACTGTTCACGCAAATCAATCCAAATGTCAGAAGCATAATCTATCCAGAGAATTGAACGAGTGATCGAAGGAGAGATAGAGCGTTGCAGCCAAGAAATTACCAGATTATTGCAGCATTCCCAGTGTGGAAACATCGGATCTGTAGCTTGAGGAGCAGTGATGGATCCATCAACAAACTTAAGCTTGTTTTTAGAAAGGAGAGCCATCTTCATTGCGCGGCACCAAGTATGATAATTCGAACTTGAAAGATGTGGATCAACAAGAATAAGGGAAGGATTTTCATTAGGATGTATATAATAGGGGCTAGAAGGTAATGGATCTGCCATGAATGCAGAAAAAAATTGAAATCTCAAAAAGAATGGAGAAAAATCAAAGAAGAAAAGCGGAAGAAAAAAAGCTGTTGGCGTGAGCAAAATGTTGAAACAACAAGGCAGAAAGAGGACAACTCTAAGGACCCACAAAGAAAGAAACTCACGCAATTTTTGGGAGAGATACAACCATCACGCTGTTGTGAGAAAAAGAGCACTAACGTGATAGCAAAAGAAGGAGGGGCCAAGGAGTGCGTAGACAACAGGAGTTGAAGGCTTGAAAAGAGAGGCTCCAACAACGAAAAAGAGAAAAAGCAATTAAAAAAAATTTCAACTCTTCTCCACTCACTCTCTACAAGACCAATGACAACTCTCCATTTAATGAGACAAGAGGGTCCATTCACACATAGTGGAGAGCTATCAACGTGACAACACAAAAGGAGGCTCCACCATTAAACTCTCTACTCACTCTACAAGCATCAACGATACACACAAGGAAAAGGAGGACTCACTCAACAGCCAAGCATTAACGTGACACTCTTCATTTAATCTCCACTTACGCACATTTAGAGAGGAGGACTCCAAGACCAAGCAATCACCATTTGTTCTTCCATTTCTTCTACTCATTTCATATTTATAATGCTTGCTTTTATTATTTTCATTGCTACTACTGTCGTTATGAGTAACTAATCCTTCCATTCTAGGATTTTAATGGAACCCTTGATGTAATCTCGGTTAATTGGTATTTTC
>JAJMLV010239916.1:0-10478 GCA_027123465.1 Erythroxylum coca
TCATTTCCAGTCCAAATTTGTCTCCAATTTCTAATGGCTCGACATATTAATCTCTAAAATCATATATATCTAATTTCTCATTACCATTGGACAGTTATTTCAGTACTATACAGTCAATCAGTCCTTCACTCGGAAAATTTCCGATCCGGACATTTCCTCCCAATTTTTCTAGAAAAATTTCGAAAAGTCACTAACAATTGACAATCACTCTAAAACAGTTCCAATTCCAATTCTCAAACACAATTATCTCAAAAATTACAACACAGATCATATTTACAATGAAATGCCGAAAATTGTCATGAATGCATGTATATAAAAGTGCATGTTCCAAATGACTCATTCCTTTCAAATTAGAGACCAAGTATATGAACATATCAAAATATGCAAATGCAAACTTCTAGCCTATCCCAAATTACCAATTTACCCCTCCCATCGAGGATGGGATGTTACAAATAGGGTTTTTGGAATATAAGCTCAAGTAGGAGTATATGACGAAGTTGAAATTCTTAAGCAAACATTGGAATTTTTTATCTAATCACCAATACCATTACTATGGAAGAATAGTGATTTTCTTTGACCTAAAACAAGTTAAAGCCAATATTTTACAAGCAAGTGATTAGTTGATGCATCTATCAAGAATGTCTAAGAGTAATCGTATCCTTTGTGTATAGATCTATCGTTTCATTTCAAAGATAAGTGTTATCCAGTAAACTCATTGGTATTAAATTTATTAATAAAGACACTTGGATAATTTTGGGAGATTTTAATAGTACTCTTTGTACCTCGCAAGCTTTAGGCAATATATGTTAACTTTGAAGAGGACTATAAAAAATATGTAGAGAAATTAAGTGTAACAAACAGAAGCAAACATGGAGTATAAGCAAAAAAACTTGATAGGGCCTTGGTGAATGAGGACTGGTTGACTAGATTCAATGAGAGTAAAGCTACCTTTATGAATCCCATGTTCTATGACTACTACTCTATAGTTATAAGAGGTATGCTTACCAAAACCCTTTAGATTAAATATGTTCCTAGAAAATGATGAAGGATTTTTGGAGGTTGTGTAAAAAAGACTATCCAATTCCGTAACTGGGAATAAAGCCTATATTTATGTTAGGAAGTTGGGTTTAATTAAAGAGTAACTTAAAAAAATTAATGTTAGAAGGAATGTAGGATCCCATATAGAGGTATTAGTTACAAAAGCTTCATTAGAGGTTATTCAAGAGGAAGCTTACAAACATCCAGATGACCCCTACAAGCTAAAAGGGGATAAGATTGCCCTTAATTCATATACTAAGACAGTGGGGAACTTCAACTCCCTACTTAAACAAAAATCAAGATCCTCATGGCTTAAAGAAGAGGATAAAAATTCCAATTTGTTTATAGAACCATTATGAACAAAAAAAGATAGAAATAGAATTAGTTCCTTAGCAATGATGAATGGGGGAGTTGCTAGTTCACAGGAGAAACTTAAAGGTAAGCTTATGCCCTCTTTAAGAATTCTTTGGGAGTAGTGGCATCAATTAGTTCCTCAACTCATAACCCTAATGTTTTTCATTTCTAATTAGTTCTCTGATGAAGAACTGTATATGATGAGTAGCCCTTTTAATGCTTAGGATATGGAGAGCCTAGTTTTTGACATGAATCTAGGTAAGGGCCTAGGTCAAATGGCTTTAATGTATTCTTTTTCCAAAAGGTTTAGCCTTTGATAAAGAAATTGTTAGCTAAGGCAGTAATAGAATTATTTTAGAATGGAAAGAAGCACGAAGATATCAATAAGACATTTATTTGTCTCATTACAAAGACCCTCAATCTAAGTACCTTGAATAAATACATATTTTAAGTTGTAATTTCCTTTATAAAATCAAATAGTAGCCTTAAGGTTGAAAAAAATTCTGAAGCCTCGAATTAGTGAAACCAAAGTGCTTTTTTAAAGAACATATTTATAGGGGATAATTGGCTACTGGTTCACAAATTACTCAAAGGGTATAGTAGAGTTATCTCTCTAAAGAATTGTATCATAAAAGTGGATTTTCACAAGGTCTATAATTCAATAATTTTGAAATTTATTCTCAGTCTGCTAGAAGCATTTAGGTTTCCTAGTAACTTCAGGAATTGGATCAAATGATATATAACAACCTTATCATTCAATATGCTTATTAATGAAGAACCAATTAAGATGTTTAAGAAAGGAAGAGGGCTAAGGCAAAGAGACCCCATTTCCCTGTAATTATTCATCCTATGTATGGAAGCATTGATAAGAGTGTTGAAGCACAATATCTCATAAGATGAGAGCTTCAAATATCACAGTAGATGCATAAATCTTAGATTATTTTATCTATCATTTACAGATGACCTCTTGCTTCTCTAAAACTCATAACAAGCTTATCAACACTCTAATGACAACCCTCGATACCTTTACAAAGTTATCTGGATTGGGTTTAAATAAAAAAGCGAGATATTACTCTTTGACAATGCTCTCTAATATACAAGATTGTTCTAAACTATTAATGGACATATCAAGCACACTTGTTTCAATTACCTTAGGTTACCGATATCTATAAGGAAACTAAATTTTAGGGGCTACCCTCCCCTCTTAGAAAAGGTTCAAGGAATACTAGGTAATTAGTGTAATAAATCTCTTTCGTATGCTGGAAGAGTCTAATTGATAAAATCTGTTTTTAAATCTCTTTATGTATTAGATATCATGTATTCCTTCTAAAGGAATTTTCCAAGGGTCTTAAAAGAATGATGAGGGGCTTCTTATAGTTAGGTATGCATAGCAGAAATTTTAATGTAAAAGTTGCAAAGGATGAAGTTTGTAAACTATAGGCAAATGGAAGCTAGGAATTAAACCTATTAATACTAATGATACATAAGATCCCTATCATACAAATCCTTAAAGGCAAATGCACCTATTAAATTATACAATATTGAAAGTGAGGGACTATAAGTACTAGTAGTTACCTATTTTTTATTATCTAACCAAAAGAATAAGATGATGTTTTAATTTAAATGTTAAAACAAAACTAAGGTTCAAAACAAAGAATAACCAAGAACACAAATCTCTCAATGATTAACTAATTCAAATAATAGTACCTAGGTAATGAATCCACTTAAGGTTTCTTAAGTTGTTAACCCTTTATCATGCAATTTAATTAAAGATCATTGGCCTGTGGAGATTCTTATCTTATATTATGATCTTTCTCAAGATTATGAATACCTAATCCTAGGATGATTAGCTAAAATCTCTTTCTAGTTAAAACCTATAAGATTGCATTAATCGATTTGTGAATTTTGCTATCAGTTTTAACCCCAATCAGAAAGTTTTATGTCAACATATCTCTATGTTTGTACAAAAATCCTTTCTATTATGCTAGATATATTCATACCAAGGATTTCTAAATTTGAAGTGCTTGAAATAATACATAAAATAATATTTGAAAATATTATTTGAAGAAATAATCAAAACAAAAAATTGAATCCAATGAATCAACAATCAAATTTCATTATATAAAGAATCAAATCATAGAGTCCATCCTACTTAGATACTAAAAAAATTTAGTTCATAAAGACTTAAAACATATCCAATGATTTAGAAGAAGAATTTAAAAGATAATTCATTATATATATCCCTTTTTCTAATAAGATCCACTGAAGCTTTGATGGAAATATGCTTTCTATTTGGATCTCTAAGTTACTCTTTACTCCTCTGTCACTTTAAGGTTCAAAACCGTGTTTAAAACTCGAACATATTGCCCATCTTAATTGCCTTTTATACTACAAAATTAGGATTTTTGTACTAGACATAGTCACCCACATGGTTATGTATAGTTATCGTGTCCCTCAATATCACTTCAAAACTAAATATTGCGTAGAAACACAATTCTAGTAACTTACAAAATTTATCAAAATGGTCGTGTCCTTTACCATATGGGCATGTCTAAACTCGATGTAGGCATAACAACATCTTTTAATTCATACATGGTTATAGGGATATAGGTGGTCCATCATGTGGCCGTGTCTAAGACCCATACAAGTGTGTCGTTCTAAAACAACTTCAATTCTTCAATTTTCTACCTCAATTTTGCCCAAATTCTTCTCTTTTTGATCCATGAAGGTAATAAGACCTAAAAATATAATTAATTTCCAAAAATAATTAAAAACAAACATCATACACTAAACATATAATTAAAAATATAGTTTATTGAGAATTTATCAAACTTCCTTACACTTAAGCATATGTTTGATAATCCAAATCATAGAACTTAAAAATTTCCATTCCTTTTTAATCATAACATATGCATCTACACTTTAAATTATCATATCTTAAGAATTAAATCAGCATAACAAAGCAAAATAACAGTTTAACAGAGCTAAGCCCTTGATAAATATTAAGACAAAACAAAATAATCTGCCTTTGTAGTGGTACGAGCATCTGGTTGTTTTGAAGTCAATAATGATGTGGTTGTTTTAGTCAATGGAACATGTATCATGACTCTGAGGTGTCCTACCATTTTGAACAACATCTCCTTCATCCATCTGTCATGTGCCTCCAATTGTGTCACACACTCCATTAGCTCCTATTGTCCATTTTGAATAATGCACTATACTCATAAGATATACCCCATATATTTCTCCAATTGGGTGATCTTTAGTTGGTCCCAATATGGAGATGGCATCGAACTCCTAAGCATGCCCATACTATCCAAAAAGTCATCCTGATGCTTGACCTCTCTTGTTGGTTGCTAATGGGAGTCTAGTCTCGGCTGTTGCTCTTGTATATTAAGGCGATCCCCATCCACTCAAAAATTTAACTGCTCATTTTGAGCTCCATCTAAATTATAGATATCACATGCTAGTCCCCTCTTTTGAGTCACCATATGCATATTCTTCATTATACCTAGACTCAAAGAGACCATAGTGTCGAGTAATCTTATTAGCGGTAATTTGTCAAAGATTATCATCCTCTTAGCCAACAAGTCGCATACATCTCAGTATAGATCGTCCCCATATTTTTGTCTTCATACTAATTCAAAAATATTGGACTATTTCATGTCCCAGATGAATATGCTTCTCCTATCTCATACTTCATAAATAAAAACATTTATGGTCCTTATAACTTAAAATTATCACCCCTCCCACTCAATATATGATAAAGTATAGCGAGAATGTACCTAAGTGTGGGGTATCTCAATATGAATACCTTGGACTTATTGGGACTATAGTCCTCTTTATTGCTTATACTGCTCCAAAAAGGTCTTATCTCCTTCTCTTATGGAACATCTACTCAAAGATTCAATTAATATTAAGTTTCCACAAAATCTTGATCATAAAGGCTCATCATCATAGAAAAATTAGTGTAGCTCATCTGCATCCTCTCACCTAACATTTTGAATTGAGTGGTGTCTGATCGGTTCCAAATGAAGTGGTCCTGTTCTAAAAATAAAGTGAAGCAAAACTCTAATGTGAACTTCCTATACTTGGGCTCTATTATCTCAAAGAATTGGGACCACTCTCCAACCCTTATGAATTTTCAAACTTGTTGCACCAAATCGACTCAATCTAATGCCTCCTATTTTATGCATCTGTCAGTCCCAAATTTCTTGTCCTTCAGACTGGGTTATGTTCTTAACTTGTAATTCCTTTTCACTCTTAAGGGTGACTACCATCACCTGTATTTTTTAAGGATTTTTCTCTATGTTACTAGGCAAACTCGCATCTTATCTTTCAAAACTAATTTCATTACTTAGTCAATATGATTTTCTAAGTTATGGATAAAAGCCTTTTGATTCATTAGTGAAGTTTTAATAACTAGAAATCTTGCCTTTAAAGTTTGGATAAATTTAGTTATGAGGTCTTCCAAGCTTGGCCTTTTTTTTCTCTTGAGGTGGGTGTTGCTAAAATCCTAGTGGAATGTTGTTCTTTACTATCCTTAATTTTCCCAAGAGAAATTTGGATGATTCCTCCATTCTAGATTATACATATTAATGTAAGGCTTATTTTGGGGTGTAAGAGCATTCTCCACGTAATCCACATGCTCAAACTTTGCCATAGTGCCTAACATTCGTGACCTATGTGCCCTATTCTCACACCTCATATTGCATCTTGTTAATCCATTTATCTTTTTTCTCAAAGCATTAACCTGGCTTGCCAATATTGTAACTGCATCTATATCATAAACTTTAGCTGGTTTATTAGGCTTTTCTTCAGAAAAGCATCACCGATAGTTGTTCATTTTTATGTCTTTAATAAGATCCAAAGCCACTTCTAGTGTCTTATTGTTTAAAGTACCCCCAGCTACTGCATTAATCTTCTGCTTAATTTTTTTTATTGAGCCTATTATAGAAATTATAAATTTGCATTCATGGTGGCAATCCATAATATGGGCACTTCCTTAGCATTTCCTTAAATCTCTCCTTCATATCATATTGGGTATCTAAATCAATTTGAACATAGAAAGAGATTTCATTCCTCTATTTGGCAGTCTTCAATATTGGATAATACTTTAAAAGTAATTTCTCTGACATCTAGTTCCATGTGTTGATGAACCATCTAGGTAAAGAATTCAACCATTTATTAGCCTTGTTCCTCTATAAGAATGGAAATAATCTTAATCTTATTAAATCTTTAATCTTAAAGATGTCACAAAGCTCTAAAAAATTAGCTATGTGTGCATTGGGATCCTCATACTGCAACCCATCAAATTGGACATACAATTATACCATCTGAATGATTTTTGGTTTAATCTCAAAATTATTGGTAGTAATAGTTGGTCTTGTTATACTAGAATTTTTCCCAATCAAGTTCGGCTTTGCATAATCAAACATTTATGTTGGTTGTTATGCCATGATTTTTGATCCTTTTGTTTCAATCTTACATTCCCAGTCCTCTATATGTTGATCTAGCACTACCTCTCTAAGTTGGGTCCCTAAAAGATTTCTAGGAATAATCCTCTAAATTATTGGATCTTTTTTTTTATCTAAGTTAGATTGATTTCCTTAGGTCATAAACTAACCCAAGGATCTATAGAAGTGACAAAACAAAAGAGTCAATAAAGTAATTCAATAAATTATAAATAAAGATTAAAAAGAACTAAAACAAGGAATAGTTGTTATATTAACAAAGATTAGGTGTTATTAATATTATAGTCCAAGAAAATGGTGCAGAAAACTTGATATGCTAGATCCCTACCTTACTTATCCTTAAAGGCAAATGCACCTATCGAGCTATAGTATAGTGACAGTGAATATCGAGTGTCAATCTCATAAAGACTTTAAGTACTAATAGTTACCTTTTTTCTATTATTTAATTGACAAAATAAGATAATGGTTTAATTTAAATGATAAACTAAACTAAAGTTCAACATAAATAATATATAAGAACATAAATCACTCAAAGATTAACCAAATCAAATAACAGTACCTAAATAATGTATCCCCTGAAGATTTCTTAAGTTATTAACCCCTATCATACAATCTAATTAAAACCTACTTGTAATTAGGGTTTTTATAGTAGACATAATCACCAACGTGATTGTGCATAGTGATTGTGTCCCTCAATATCACTTCAAAACTCAACAATCACATTGAAACATGGTTATTGTAACTTACATATTCTATAAACACTACCATGTCAATCACTACGCTAATATGTGTGACCTTAACATAGGTAAAAATAATTTCTTTCAACCCATACATAGTTACAGGGACTTATATGGTCTATTACACAGTCGTGTCTAAGACCTACATAGACATATCCTTTACTAACATTAGCGTTTCCTTCCAAAATAGCTTCAATTCTTCATTTTTCTACCTTGATTCTACCCAACTTCTTCTCCTTTCAATTGATAAAGGCAATTAAAACCTAAAAACATACTAGAAATGAATTAAATAGTAAAAATAATAAAAACTCTCAAATAAGTAAACAAAATGCACTAAACATAAGACTAAAAATATAGTCTATTAATCATTTATTAATTAGGAATCAAGTTTTCATGGCTAAAAGATTATGGAAGCTAATGGGGAATAAACAATCTCTATAGGTAAAGTGGGTATATATGTACTTCTTAAAGGGTAAAAGTATTTGGGAAAACAATCACAGGCATTCCTTCTGATAGCATGTCTCCCAACTGCTCAAGTTAAGAAGTAAACTAGTAGGAAAATTCAAATGCTTAGTATGAAGTGGGGAATTAGCCTTATTATACTTTGATAATTGGAGTAAGGTGGGACCTTTGTACAATACTCAACTTATTTCTAGGCTATTAAATAGATTCTCTGTCAGCTCAAGAGTGAAAAAAAAGGATTGATGAGAATCAATAGAGAAATTACCATGTGGAAGTTAGCTATATATTACCAAGATATGATCTAAATAAGGGAAATGTGGATCATTATGTTTGGAGTAATTATCCTTCTAAAAAATTCACTAATAGCACTTGTAAGGAGCTACTGAGAATGACGGGCTAACCACCTATCCTTAGAATGATTAACTAATATTCATATTTAATCAACACATATAAGAGTGCCTTAATAAATATTAAATATTATAAAAGGTTATATAATACTAAAAGCATCTATAGAGATATTCTTAGCACCCCATTTAATGTTTAATATTGGTGCATAAATCAATTTACACATAGGTTCTTTTAACAATACCTATATGTAAATTTATATGAGATTTAAGCTTTTATTTGTATCTAACCTGCATTAAGAAGAACAATAAAATTTCCTAATTATAAAACTCTTTTAAATAAAGCATACAAAAATAGATAAAGTTCAATCTATTTTAATCTAAAATAAATCATTCACTAATAATCTTTGAAATCAAAAAACAAATAACAAGATAGGAAAACTTGTACCCTTCGATGATGATCTCAATCTTTTGAATTATTTGTTGCCTTAGAAATGTTATTGATCTTTGATCTTGTTGAAGACAACTATAAGTGTATTATAGGGATTTTTCTCTCTAAACAGATCTAACCTTAATTACATGACTAAAAGATGTAGGTAAAACTAAACTAATACTAATACTAATACTAATACTACTAGTACTAAACTAATACTACTAGTTTTTCTATTTTCATATCTCTTTAAAATTGTTTTTCAATTGTAAATATAGTATGAGACATAATCATATATCATATTGTCTCCACGTACATCATTCTAGAGTAGAACACAAGCATTTCATGTTTCACTTTCTTTCTTCTCATTATGCCATATGGGTTCCCACTCGACTATATAGGAGGCTGTGTCTTATTCACTAAAGTTATGTCTTATGCACACGACCGTATTTGATCTTCTAACCATCTATTTATATGCAGTTTAAAACATATCCTCGCACACTGGCATATGTTAAGTGATGTTCATCTAAAATTTTTTTTTTCATTATTTTCCTTCTAACTTATCTAATTCATGGCTTACTTCATTCTTTATGCAACATTTCCACAATTACCTAAACAAAATATAAAATCAATTCAATCAAGGTGATTTGTATGGAAAAGATATCAAAATACTAAACAAAATATATGTATGTTTCATACATTTCAAATACCCCCACAATTGGAATTTTTCTTATGGTTAAGAAAATCAAGTTTAATCATTATCTACCTAAGCAAGCTTCAATTCTAAAAAAGTTGAATAACTCAATTAAAATAACCAAATATGACCATTATTCATCCAATTACATTGTCCATCAGCCATCTAAGTCTCTAAATAATGCAATTTAAGTACTCCCTAGCCTAACAATCCTTTAAACATCAACCCAATTTAAATAATTTCACCTTGTATATAAAATAAACATAAAATGATTGAAAAAAATCAACTAACAAGTACTTAACAATCTATATTAAACATAAACTAATAAATGTATATTGAACTTTTATTAAGCACGAGAAGCTTATTTAAAACATCATTCTAACCTTTTGATTGCTTTGTCATAAATTCATTGAATTACTTACTTAGGTCACAATGTTAAATGAATTCTAGCACTATTCGCCTATCGCTCGGCCGGGTCGCCAAGAAAAGATCCTTGGGAGCACAGCTCGACCTTGACCATAGATCGACCAGGTTGCCAAGACAAGATCCTTGGAACCATCGATCGACATCGACTATCGCTCGGCCGGGTCGCCAAGACAAGATCCTTGGGACCACAGCTCGACCTCGACCATAGAGCGACCAGGTTGCCAAGACAAGATCCTTAGAACCATCGATCGACACCGACTGTCGATCGGCCAGGATCCTAAGACAAAATCTCGGATAGTTCGGCCTCGTTATCACTCAGCCTAATTCACCCGATCGATACACATCGAGCGCACTCATTCGCGACCTGCTATTCGAAGGGATCGTCTAATACCTTAACACATAAAAGAGATAATGAAAAACGAGGTTCTATTTCTCATAATTAAAGCTTTAGTCACAAGCCCGACCAGATGAGCCTTACAAAGGGAAAAACAATTCACTCTGATCCTTTGGGAGGAAAGG
>JAJMLV010239968.1:0-10472 GCA_027123465.1 Erythroxylum coca
CCTCAATAAGGAAAATTCTCTTATGATATTCTCAGATTCACATTGACGTGTTCTGACGTCTGTTCCTTTACACTAGGTTCTCCACATACTTCAATTTATTGCCATCTTTACAAACTTAGGTTGATAGCACATTCATCAAATCCACTGTGTGCTTCAAGAACATATTTACACAAAATATTCTTGAACCGACATTCTCTTCATATTCGCAACTAATATCTCCTTAATGTTCAATAATTCCTATTACATAGTCGGATTCTTTTCATTAACACAGTGCATACCTTTTCAGTAACATTTTCTATCTCTTACACTATAGTCTTCGCTAGGATTAGGACTTCCAATAATGATTTTTAATTCATTTCAGACTAGTCTTAGATTTGTTCTTTCATTGCTAATTCTTTCAATTGAATCCTCTGATCGACTTAATTCAATTCAGGGAAATTCTCTTTTGAAAGAAGATTTCTCACTACTTGCATCGATACCGTTCATGGAATTCCTAAACATCAACAGTCGTCTCATTTCTTATCAGTCACTCTCAATGCCTTAGGAAATCAATTTTAGCTATAACTCATAATATCCCATGAGGATCGATTATGCCTCAACTCATATAAATCAGGACATCCTTTTTAATAAAATTCAGTGAAGTAAATACCATCTAAATCATTTCATCTTGTCGAGAGACGGATGTAGGATATCTCTCCCATTAATCACTTACGCTAAGGCTACCTTGATCTCATTAGATTTTTGACAATACTTCCCTTTTTGCACCTGTCCTCAATCGTGAGGATTATGCCATGATCATGTCCTGTTTACAATCTCAATTCATTCCCAATTGATCACTATAAGCACTTTCATTCTTATTCTAACTCATATTGAACTTTAAACTATAAGGACTATGACTAGCAATTATTCACCAACTCACTGATGACTTCCGATATCATTTCCACACATATGAGACAAATAAGCTTAATATTTCACTTGCCATGGTTCTCCCATTATCAGGTGTGCGTTCACATAGGCAAATCAACTGAACCTTTTTCATCTACCATTATCATTGGCTTACATTTCATTCTTTTCATTATTTCATCACACCCATTTATGCTTACACTCAAATCAATATCATAGATGTACAATCATTTTTTCTTTCCCACTAACATATTCTGACTTTAAGTTATAAACCCTTATTCATAAACTCCCATCACGGTAATCAAACCCAATTATAGCCTCTATAGATCATGGAACATTTTATTTTCATCCACTTTATACACTTGAAATCTTGCCATTTCTAACATATCGCTATTTTTCCTTAACACTCTATGACAGTGTATTTACATCTGTATCACATTTGCGAACATATTACCCGGTTGGAATTTCAATTTCATATTCACTACTATTTCAATCGATACAATTACACTGAATCTTTATCCATTATATCCAAACCCAAATCCCAAAAGTTCTAAAGCTTACACATTATGCATTTTCGGCCTCAAGAATACAGATATATATATTTCTACTATCTCCTTATACTGAATTACAGACTCTTATCACAACACTCACATATCCATTTCAAGTCTAAATTCACCCTCAGGTGATCATGTCAGTTTTACAATTTCCTTTCATTATGTCTGTACACATAGTCCCCACATTTCTATTCACATCCTTATTTTCTCCAATCAATTCATGGCAATATGCCGATTCACAATTATTTCACCCCCAAAAGATATATCACCCTCAAGGATATGCACCCCTTTTGTGGGGGACTCTTATCTACTATGCAAAACTAGATACGATTTCTCATGTCCACTATGTCCATAAACCTTACTTTCTCACATTCAGTCAGATTATCATTTCTCTTAATGCTTCTAACAACTCAACTCTTAATGGAATGCTCATGCATGTGACTCATACTGGGGATCACTTGTCGCTATCTGCTCTGACATGAATAATACATACTTGACACATATTTCAGAATGCCCATATAAGATTGTACTTCTGGGCTCTGATACCACAAATGTAACATCCCACTCTCGCATGACTTGAACTCGACATCGAGGGTGATATCCGAGCCTGAGCCTCACAAGGGTGGTATGCTAGAGCAATCAAAATAGTTCAAAAACTCAGTAAGACATTTTTATTTTTAAAAACAATCACATGCGCGGAAATCAGTAAACAATTTGGGCTCGCTTTAATACGAAAACATTTTCAATCATAAAACAATTTCAGTCATAAGACACTCAACAGTAATTAACCATTTCGTGCACAGAAATCCATACCCCATATTGGGCCCAATGTCATTTCTGAATGCTTTCAGAAATCACATTACAATACAACATTAACCAATTGGGCCCTCTACAATAACAGTACTATTCTGCAGAAATTGCAGAAATACAAATTTACACATGAATCAGAAAGACACTAATGCAGACGCGAACTGATCCCGACTTCAAACTCTGACTTGCTTGCAGTAGGCATACTCTCGTTTGTCTAACGGGGTACTCTTCAATTCCTGAAAAATATTTGCAATGTTGGGTGAGTTTGCGAACTTAATGAGAAACCATCATCGATGGTTCACTCAATTCATGCATATCGCAAGCAATACACAGTTTCAGTCAATTTCACATTCAGTATCATCAGGCAAAAATAAAGCATTAAAACCTCTTTCCCATGTTCCCACTTTAGTCCATACACATAAAAGTTGTACACATAATCCTTTCCCATTATTATCCCTTCTTTTATTCTAAGTTGTGACTGAGCGCTTAAACAGTGACAGTATTCAGTAAACGTTGAGCATATAGCTCTATTCTGCCCTTTTTAGGCTCAGTAAATAGTAATCGCGTCTTAGGAAGTAGGAGAGCCCTCTGGGTATGCACTACTTTCCACGCGTCAGTAGGGATAGGAGAGCCCTCTGGGTATGCACTAATCCCTTTCGAGCTCGAGGCTCTAATTCAGAAATCGAGCTTGTAGCTCTCAGTAGCAGCTCCAGTCACAACCGTTATTAATCAATCAATTATGGACTTCATTTATCACATGCAATCAGAACCAATTTCTCAGTCACAGTCATATCAATTAATCATCCATATATGCCATGCACATGTGACACCTTCCATTTTGTTACGTTGTTGTGACCGTGCGCCTGAACTGTCCCAGTGACGGGCACATTATGTTGAGCTTGTGGCTCTGAATACATTGGGCCTGAATGCCCTGATACGTTGAGCCAGTGGCTCTAAAATACGTTGGGCACGAAGCCCTGTGCGTTGAGCTTAAAGCTCTGTAATACGTTGGCTGCACCGGTCACAACTGCCATTATCTGATCATGCCATTATGCATGAATGCATATGTTCAATTCACAATAATTGTGTCACAACCTATCACACTATGTCCAATTTCGAATTACACCAAGCAATTTCAGTTTTATGCACAATTAACACTTCTATAACAATTCCAAATATTTCGGACACCGGTGGTCCGAAATCACTCAAAAGCAAGCACATAGATCCATCCTTAACTCCGCATGGCATAGGTGCATAAAATGTAACACATACAGGTTGAGAAACCAACTAGGTTACTCACCTGAACTTCCTAACTGTTGCCTGGAATCTCCAGCACTGTCCGTGGAATAACGATCCATCGGAGTCTCTATAACAGTCAAATAATTTCCAGTTACTAAAATACACAATCAAAAATAATTTAATGATGCACATGTCTTAATTAAAAAGATGTACTATGCCTATTCATGACTTTCCCAGCGCTATTTCCCAATTTCCACTTTCTGTTGTCAATTCTAACTTTTCACTCAATTGATCAATAACGACTCATTTCATTCCAATGACATGTCATGGAACTCCACCAATTACAATTCTAACATTCAGTCAATTTACCAAGTCATACTCATTTGGCTATTCTCAAGAAAACCTCAAAATCAGTATCACTATATTCTAGATCAAAATTCATCCATTAAACTCAGTTTCTATAATCTCAAAAGCATTGGAATTAATCCCAAAGTCTCACAATCATACTTCAACTATCATGAAACAATCCTTATGTTGTAATAACAATCTTAACCCAGCTCTCGTTCAATAATTAAGGTCTCACTCATTTGATTTCAAATTTTCTTTTTTTACCTCAATTGTATACCTCTCTTTCTAGATCATGACGAATCAAGAATCACCTCAATTGGAGGTCTACACCGTTAGTTATGACCCATAAACTAAACTAATTCAATTCTGAAAATTGGTCCTCGCCGCGGCGTCTAACTGCTCGTCGCGACGTCCGCTCGTCTCGACGTCAACCCATGCTCGTCGCGACGTGATGCTCGTCGTGATGTGCAGAAATTCCTTCGTCGCGACGTATACAATTCTCGCTCGTCGCGACATCTAAATTATTATTCGTCGCGACGTGCGGTCGTCTTCTCCGATTCTCCTTTTCATTTCTCTCTCTAAAACCAGTTACAGCTCACCCATAACTACCCCAACCTTTCACAATAAAACCCATGCATGCATCAAGCTAACAAATAAACAACATTAAACCATTTACTTACCAAAATCAAGCTTTTCTCTTCAACACCCGAAAATCTCCAATTCTTCAACACATACGGTTCTCACTCCCAAAACTATATAAAGCTCCATCTTCTCATGAGTTTTCGTTGGACCTTAAACAAGAAGAAGAAGCAAGCAAGAGGAGAGGCAAAGATCGAAGATCACCAAGAGAAAGAAGGAGGATCGATCAAAGGGGAGAAAAATCATGCCCTAGGTGAAGAACAAGTTTTCTGTCAAAATATGAGGGGATTTCGAAAACTTAGGGTATTTATACTCTAAAAGCCTTCAACCCTAAAACCTTGCCACATACCAATTTCCTCATAGTACACTTAAATCTCTTTCTCTTTTCAATTTCATTTCTAGTCCAATTCGTCTCCAAACTTCAATGACTCGTCATATTAATTTCTAGAATCATATAGCAAATTTTCCCATAGCCATTAGACAATCATTTCAGTCCTATAAAATCGATCGGTCCGTCACTCGGAGGATTTTCCGGTCCGGACTTCTTCTCCCGAATTTCCAGAAAAATTCCTAAGGGTCATTATCAATTGACGATCACTCTAAACATTTCCAATTCAACTATTCAGACCAAATGTTCCATAATTCCCAATAAATTATAAATCATATCGTTTTCACAAATCCCATCACAATCACAAATAATTGCCGGGAAAATATCATGAATGCATGTACCTACATGTGCATGAACCAAATGACTCATTCCTCTAAAATTAGAGGTCAAAATAAATGTTCAATTCAAAATATGCAATGCAATTTACTAGCCTGTCCCAATTGACCAATTTACCTTTCCCATCGGGGATGGAATGTTACAATTCTCCACTCCTAACAAAAATTTCGTCTGGAAATTTCATATACGATTAATCAGAAAGGCAGGGGGAATTGTTCGAGCGATTATATACTGTTTCACACTTATTGCACTACATGACCAAATTCTGCCAATTAACTGAAATTAATACAATCGATCACTCTTTTTATCTTACTCAATTTTTTAAGACTGTCTTAACTATTTCCTCATGATTTCTCGTAATTCTTTACTTTCGGTATCAATAACACATATATCAAATCATCACAAAACTTCCTAATCCTGTCCAAGTGACACTTTGCAAATCAGAATCATCTTTTAGGTTTAAGACTAACTTACCGATCTAATCACAGCCCAATCACATAGAGGCTACTTATAACAAATTCAGTTTCTCCGATTTACACACTTATCCCCATCTCAGTTCATCAAGGTCGAAGGGGTACACTTCGAAGCATTTCATTTATCGCTTATCAGATTATATCTCTTCAGGGTTAAAACACTAATCTCGTAAAATTCCAATAACCTCGATAATGGTCAAATCGACTCATTGTCATTAATCTGGATTCCTTAACCCCTATTACCGATTCATTTCATTTATCAATATTATTTCAATCAATCCTTGCCTTCAACTATTGAATGGTATCACTAATAGAGCAATTGATATACCCACAATCAATTTGAACTATACATCAATTTCATGTCTCAATAAATTCTAAAGGTATCAGTTTCACATTTATCTCCAGCAATCAAGTTTGTCAGTTATCCACACTTATAATCGTTCGATTTCACATTCTAAACCTTCAATTTCTCTTTCAATGAACTAACTGCGATTGTTCCTTAAGTTTTCTCTAACAGTTCCTTTGGCGGATATTACACATACTTCTTAATCCAATCATAGCTATCGTTTTCTCAAAAGTTGGATTTATAATCAATCCCTCCATAAGGTCCGCATATTCTAAATCCTCAATTCGAGTTTTGCCAATCCTTTTTATACACATCTGATTTGGAATCCAATAGCTAATAATACTTTCTTTTTGCCCCTATGCTAGCTCAACGATTTGCACTCAGAATTACACTAGGTTTAATAACCTTATCGCCCAAATTGTGATCTTCTGTCATTGACTTTTCTGTTCAATCCATTTAATTGCATCACTAACTTAATTTTGAAACACTCAATCACTTAATCCTTTTCAATTCTTTCAATCTTCCGAAATACCTCAATCGCTATCGATTATCGATTTACATATCCAGAGACATATTCAAAAATATTACTATACGAATAAAATCTCCAACTTTCAAAGCAATACTCAGTACAACAAGTTTCAAGTCGTCTATCACTATGCAGTCCATGAAGTTATACTTGTCCCTATGCACATCAAACCTCTTTACACTATTTCAATAGATTGCATCATAACCTTTACTGGGACATTTCGTTAAATATTACACAAATCTCCAATTTAAAGTATTACCATCAAAACTCGAATTGTAAATATCTCAAATGTCTCTTTTTACAATCATCAGTCATATTATTCACACGTTCTTCCTCAATCAATTCCGCCGATTAGCTAAGACCAGAAAACCTTTAACAACTTCTGGACGCATCCAGCATACAGTTAGTTCGAATAACTCCAAATCCCGAATACATATGTCTCTTGCAATTTCACATTTTATCATCACCTCTATCGTCATTAAGTCTCCCAATGCCGTGTTCGAATACTAATTCATCCACCATTTATTTGATCAAACTAAGATTCACTTTTATGAAACTTTTATGATATGAAATTTCCTCAACTGTGCTAATTATTCTTCTTCACTCTCCAAATGCATTTGATGTATCATTAATGACCATAGTCACTTTCCAATCTAAATACAATTGAACCACTTTACTCTTCGGTAGCATAATAAATTCCTTATACCCTTGTTTGACTTTCCCAACTCTTTAAAAATCGAATTTCTCCAATGAGGAACAATTCTCTTATACTTTCTCAAATTCATCATAACATACTCTGACACATGTTCCTTTGTACTAGCTTCTCCACATATTTCAATTGATTGCCATAATTACAAACTGGGTTGATAACACCTTCATCAAATCCACTTGTACTTTCCGAACATTTTTACACAAATATTTGTGAACCAATATTCTCCTCATAAACACGACTAATGTCTCTTTATTGTTCAATAATCCTATTACACAGTCAGATTCTTTACTCTAACATAGTGCGTACCTTCTCAGTAGCAGATTCTATCTTTTACGCTTGAGTCTCCACTAGGATCAGGACTCCCAATAATGACTTTTCGTTCACTTCAAATTTATCTCCAATTTGTCCTTTCATTGCTAAGTTTTCCAATTGTAATCATCTGATCGATTTAACCCAATTCAAGGAAGCTCTTCTTTGAAAGAAGATTCCTCAATACTTTCATCAATACCGCTCATGGAATTTCTTTTCATCAACAATCGTCACATTTCTTGTCAACCATTCACAATGCCTTAGATAATCAATTTTAGCTATAACCCAATAATATCCCATGAAGATCAATTATGCCACTATTCATATAATCAGGACATCCTTTAATAAAATTCAGCGAAGTATATACCACCAAAATCATTTCATCCTATCGAGAGACAGATGTCGGACAACTCTATCCCTTTTTGCACCTGTCCTCGCTCGAGAGGATTATGCCATAATCATATCCTTAACATATAACAATTTCCATTCATTCCCAATTGATCACTATAGGCACTTTCATTTCTTATTCTAACTCGTATTGAACTTTAAACTATCAGAACTATAACTAACAATTATTCACTAACTCACCAATTGCTTTCTATGCCATTGCCACACATATAAGACAATTCAGCTTAATATTTTCACTTACCATGGGGCTCCCATAATCAGATGTGCATTCGCATAGACTGATCAACTTAACCTTGACATCTATTTCATCTACCCTTATCATTGTTTTACATTTCGATCCTTTTCATCATTGCATCATACCTATGTATGTTCACACCCAAATCAATTTCATAGATGTACAATCATTCTCGCTTTCCCACTAACATAATTTGACTCAAAGTCATAAATCCTTATTCATAACTCTCGTCACGGTAATCAAACCCAATTGTAACTTTTCTAGATCACAGAACATTTTATTTTCATCCGCTTTGTTTATGCACTTTCAATCTTGTCATTTCTAACATATCTCCATTTTCCTCTGTCAATCCACAAGTCTATATTCATATCTATCCCACAAGCAAAGATATATCCCCGGTATAACACTGATATAGCATTTCATAATATATCCACCAATACCTATACACTAAATCTTCATTTGTCAGATCGAACTATACACTTTTTCTTTTCTTATTCCACGCTATCCAAACTTCCATTTATCACATTCAAACATATCATCATTTTTTCTCACTATTTCTGACCACTTAGACAATTGGTACAGGCTCATACATGTGACTCATATGCTAGACTGGGGATCAGTTGTCACTGTCTGCCGTGACATGACTTGAATGCATGTAACCTGACACAAATTTCAGAATGCCCACGTACAATCGTACTTCTGGTCTCTGATACCATAAATGTAGCACCCCACTCCCGCAAGACTCGAACCCGATATCGTGGGTGATATTTGAGCCCGTGTCTCACGAGGGTGGTATACTAGAGCAGTCAATGCTATTCAAAAATTCGGTAATACATTTTTCTCTTTGAAAACAATCGAATGCGTAGATATCAGTAAATAATTTGAACCCGCTTTAATACAAAATCAGTTTCGATCATAAAATATTCTCTGTCATAAAAACTTTCAACAGCATTTAATCACTTTATGCACAACAATCCTTAGCCAAAATAGGCCAATGTCATTTCAGAACGTTTTCAATAATTACATTTCAAAACAACATTTATATGGGTTCAACTGATGCTATCATCTTATCCCACTTTTAATCCTGTAGATAATCGAATTAGTCCTCAAGATCTTCATAAAAGTTGCAGATCTTGAAATCTTCTTTTGAACCATCTAAAGAACACTATAATTTGATTTCTGTAGAGAAAGTTAAGCCATTTGTCTCGAAACAGGTTCAGTATGATTGAGGACAAAATCTAGTTTGATTCCCTCGGCCCAATCGTTTTTATCTGACTTCTTAACGAAATGATCCTTGAGACAATAGATTCCTGACACCTTGAGCTATCTCTCCACAACAATTAACAGCATTCCAAATTGATTGAAAAAAAAAGAAACAAAAAGGTTTGACTGAAGGAAAGTGAGGGAATCTGTTGGGATAGTATGAACTTATGTTATTTTACTTAACATGCTTTGACATTTGAATATATTTGAATATGTAAGGTTCCAATTGAGATGGTTTTCGATGTGAAGTAAAATAGATGCATAGGTTTACAAATTATAAGAAGATGAACCAAGGATGACTAATGAGGGTAAATTGGAATAACCAAACATAATAACAAGCACAAGCACGTTTTATGACATCTAGTTGAAGTTTTTCAAAATCTATTCTGAAGTTGAAGAAATGTGTACAAGCACACGTCTTATGATTATGACTACGAATGTTGGGCTCTGAAATCGGTTTCCAACAAGATTTACCTTCCGTATGAAAAAATACAAACCGGATAAAAAATATAACCTTAGATGTAGAAGGTCCATATGGATCTTTGTTGGGCTTTACATAGATGGACTTCACTGTTCCATCTTTTAATGTCTTTAGAATCAGAGGAGTTACTTTATGAAAAGAGGGTCGATGAGGCACATGAAACACCTTCTGGTAAATGGTGATCCATTCAGTAGGCATCAGCTTTTCAAACTCCGTTGCTGGTAGTTGTTTCAAGATCTGGGTAATAGTAGTCTGATCATTGGAATGATTAACAACCATGTAAAGAGCATCTGAAGTAGAATTTGTAAAGTTGAGGTCAAATGCATGATTCTGTAGACGATAGATCATCTGGTGTTATGCCTGTTAAGAGAAGGGCTTTGAAGTCTCGGCTATCATACTTGAAACTTACCGATAATCACAAGATTATCATGTTGTCCCACAATAGTCTACTAAACACTGTAGTAGTCTACAATCTGACTTTAGTTAATCAACAATCTTCTCA
>JAJMLV010240010.1:0-10468 GCA_027123465.1 Erythroxylum coca
CTAGCCATCATCCTTTTGCACACCAATTTGATTCAATATTCAACAATACAATACAATATTCGTGGATAAATCTCAACCAATTCAAGATATCAGTTGATAAAATTTATAATCTAGATTATAAAAAACTTGAAGAAATCAAATTAAAATTCAATAAACTCATCCCCACACTTAAAGTTCCAATTTACACAATATAAGCATTTATGAAAAAGTGAGAGGGTTTGGTGGTAGTTTCCTAACTATAACAATTTCTCTTATTCTGATCCATCCAAGATGAAACTAACATCCTTGCAAAATATAAAAGAAATGGATAAAAAATGAAGGAAATAAAATAATAGAAAATAAAATCTCATACTAGGATAAAAGTAAACAAAAGATAATATCAAAATTGAAATAAAATTAAAACTAACTCATAGATTACCTCTTATGCAGTGCTTCTTTAAAGTTGGTAGTTCGACGTAACCTTTATGCCCAACTTCATCCTATATCAATAATCAAAGGCTTGCTTCCACCTTTTTCGCTACAAAGTGGTTTCATAGCCTATAAACAAGCCACCTGTTGCAAGATAATAACAAGGATATAATTTGTCAAATTAATACATCCAATTTCAAGCAATAATGCCCTTTTTAATGACAAACTATTAGTGAAAGAGGGAATAAAAAAACTCCATGAATTGTTGATTAGCTTAAGCAGCTTGTCTTGAAGGAAGTGGGAACCCTCCATACTTAAGGTTACTACCAACACGTCGTCAATAATCTGTCCACTCTTCTTCTTCTTCTTCTTGGACAAAGGCTTGTTGCTTATCTTCTTTAGTTATCTTCTCCTGCTCCTCTACTTTCTCTTCTTGGATGGAGGTTTCTTCGTATTCTTCTTTAAGAAACTATTTTTGTAACGTCACTCCAATCATGAAGCCAACCCTTTCCTTTTATTTTCTCTCTAGTTTGCATTGCTCATCTTTCATGCCAACAAGGAGTTCTATTGATTTATCTATAATACTTGCTTCCTCTCCCTTTTCTTCTTATGAGGGCTCATCTTCACTACTAAGGGTGAGAGTCATTCTAAATTTGATAGGATCTATGTCATTAGGACTAGGCAAACTCCCTAGTTGTTTATTGGATAATATCTCTTCTAGACGATCGATTTGATTCGCTATGTTTTGTATACAAGCCTCTCTTTCCTGATGCCTCATGTTTGATTCTTTAATAAACTCAGTCATTGCATCTTTCAAAGCAGCAGTTACCTCCTTGCCTTCTTGAATATGTATGTTCATTCATGAAATTAAAAGTTGTCTCTTGTTCAATATAAAATAGTTAGAAACTTAAATTATACTCATCATGTGTAGGTGAATAAAATCTCTCATTGAATTAACGTTGACTAGCTACTCTTTCATTAAAGCATTCTATTACTTTATCTATAATACTTTCTTTTTCTTTTGGAAGCTCTTTTTGAATTCTCTCTCTATTCATGAAGCTAACCCTTACCTTTTCTTCACTCTCAAATTTGTGTCATTCAACTTTCATTTCGGTAGGGATTTTCATTATTTTATCTTCCAAAGTTGGCTTATTAACTGAAGGTGCTTGATATCGTAAATATATAGTTATAGCATAATCATCCCATTCATAAGTGTAAGAATTGCTCCATTCTAAATTGTAAAATGTTCTCGTACCCTACACCATGAGGTTGATTATACATATTAGGTTACTCCCATCTATATATTGGTATTCGACATTCATGATTGTAGTGATAACTCCTAAAAAGGTCACGATATGGCCTAAATATTGGTTGAGCTTCCAAAAACATATGAGAAGATCTCACTCTCCCATATGGTGATGTCATAGTTTGTGAAGACATATTCTGGCTCCCATAAAAATGTTGTGCACTCCATCCTTCCATTGTGAGCAATGGCTATGATAATGAATCGTAATTCCTACAATAAACCACAACTTAAGATCAAATAGAAAAATTCACGATCGTTCATCCATAATGTACAATCATGCATAAATAGTTTCCAGCTCACAAATTTTTTTATTCTAAATGTTTCGGTGTTATTTTTAAAATTAAAAAAAAAGTGGGAAATCCCTATAAGGATCAAGAAGTATTTAAGTCAAAGAAAAATTTCAAAAAGAAGGTTGCACATCATAAAAAAGGAGATCAAAGTGGAAAATTCAATATCAACTCCAATTTTCTAGAATCTATAGATCGAGACTTAAAGTTATATTTGTTCTTTTATCTTCTTATTTGTCCTTAATTTCCTTTGAATTAACAATCACTTATGCCTTTAATTGTGCTTTCCAAAAAGAAAAGTTATAGGAGAATCTTGTTACTATTAAATCACACATGGTTAATTCCTAGACTATTGTAGGCAATTTTAATTATGTCATGTCAAAGAGATATAGTAAAAAATAATGCTATAAGTAGTTAGTTGGAGTCCATATTAGGTTTGCTAAAACTATTTGATTTAAGGTTTGTTGATTATTGCTTTACTTGGAATAATAAGTAGCAAGGTAGGAGCTTACCAGGAGAAAGATTAATAAGGTGTTGGTTAATCAAGCTTGGACAGGTCTATAACCTTTACACACTTTGGTCCTACACTTTGTTCATATCATTTATTCATAGAAGTTTTTAAGCCAATAGATTTGGTCTAATAATGCTACTTTTAGTTTCTTTAATTTCCTAGTCTATAAGGAGGGGTTTGTGGATATAATAAGGGATGTTTGGGAGATGTGGATTCCATGTTGCAAGTCATACCAACTATTGAGGAAACTGAGGTTGTTGAAAGTCATAGTGAAGAGCTTTCTTAAGGAAAGTGGTTCTTTCTCTACTCAGAGACTACAAGATGTAAAGGTAAAGCTTAAGAACTTAGAAGATTTGTGTTATATGGATCCTGGTAATACGGAATTAAAGTTAAGAGAGCTTAGAGAACTTGAGGGGTACTCCAAGATCCTTTAAGATCATAGCTCCTTACTTCTATAAAAGGCAAGGTTAAGCTACATAATCTATCCCCAAATTCTTGTTGATCTATTAAATCACTCTAGTCCCCTTAAATCTAAATCGTTGGAGGATCTCTATAGGGATGCTACCTATTTTGAAATTAAAAATTGCCCGTTTAGTTTGAGTCCTAAGAAAGCTCCAGGACCTAATGGTTTTAATTCTTTTCTCTTTCAATTTCCTTGGCATATCACTAGAGAATAATTAGTGTAGGTGAATCATGAGTTCCTTTCTTCTATCAGAATGTTAAGAGAATTTAATGTCTAGCATAGTATCTTCTTTTCATTAAATTAGTAGCTTCATCCATGCGTTAAAGCCTTCCTATGAAACTAGCCTAATGGCTCTGACCCTTTTTAGGCTAATATTTTAAAGCAATACAATGAATGTTTATCTATAAGGGAATTATTTCTATTTAACTATCTTCTATGCAAAATAGGATATCAGACTTAAAGAATGATTGACATGTTATTAAAAAGATAAGTGCCTACCTTAATTATCCTCTAATCATTTATGATTAAGTTGAAACTGAATAAGAATAGGTTATATCCATTAAAGATAACCTCCTTTAGCTCCATTGTTTTCTATAAGCTCACTGCCTAGAATTGATTAGACAAATACATGTCTTTTTCCTATAAAGAACCTAAATAGTGTCAATGCTCACTCCTTTCTTTAACACTCTAAAGGAGGAGGAACTATGGAATATTAGTTAGAGTGTGGAAATCTAGTTTAACAATAGAGGATTCTTCAACTACTTACTTGCAACTAAGCTTAAATTTGAGATTATTGACTTGGTTATAGGTTTAAGGGAGAGCTTATGAGAGGACTAAGAAGCTTTAAAGGAATGGAAGAACGGAAGGAGTTAGTGTAAAAGTGAGATAGGCTACAAGGTGAGCTACCTCAGAAGGAGCTAAAGAGGGACGAGTTCTTAAAGCTAATGGGAGGAAGTTTTTTAGTTTAACTTATAGCCAATCAATTTGTTGTAGTTTAGTGACATAATTTTTAAAGGAATACACACACACACACACACACACACACACACATTTCAAATCAAATCATGATGAGATCGTAATAATGAGATTAATATTACCTTTTTGTATTATCCTTAAACTATTCCTAGTCATCATTCTATTAGTACCTGATATTAATAGAGCATAAAATGATTAACATATGTTGTGTTTCTTCCCTATAAAGGAAGCAATTGTTCTTATAGAATAAATTATGAAGATACTTAAACAAACATATTGGTGTTTGTTAGAGAACAAGTTTACTGAATTGAACCCATATAATCATTCCATTTGGAACACTACTTATATGTATATGGAAATTCTCATTTTGATGATTGCATATATGATCCTCTGACTTGAGATCTCTAAAGTTATCTCATATACGGATTATTATGTTTTCATAATACTTATGACCTATTCTAATCAAGGGCAGTTTAGTAGGATTCGTCACCCTAAAGTAATTAGGGAGAATGTTCTATTAGTCTCAATTAGTATTGATTCAGGAAATTCTTAACCAACGTAGAATGATGCTTTGCAAATATTGTATAGATTTCATTAATATGACCAATTACTAATGTTAGAGAATTCTATAGTTCTCAATTAGTATTGATTCAGGAAATTCTTATCCAAGGTAGAATGATGCTTTGCAAATATTTTATATATTTCATTAATATAATCAATTACTAATGTTGGAGAACTTACATTATTAGACTCAAATAGAGTACATATTATTTTACTGCTCTATATCTAATCCAAATATTATTTAATGAAAGAATTAAATTATAAAAAGATAATTAATGAAAAGATTAGTTAAATCCACTTTGACATTCCTAAATATTTGTGCGGTCATAAAGCGTGGCTAGATGTCAATATTTATCTATTTATATAAATTGTTTAATTAGAAAATTAAAGAAAAATTAAATAAGTTTAATTTGTCTAATCCTAAATGTAATTTAGGGTTATAACTTATATCAATTTCCAGCATATTTGGAAACATAATGGGTCATATTCAAAGAATGGGTTGAAAAGAGAAAATGTGTTTTAATCAAGATAGATGTTCTTCTCCTTCCTTTTGCAGGTTATTGTTCATGCACTTGCTTTTGCTACAATGGATGCTCCTCTGTAGCACTTTTCACTTCCTCTTAGCTAAGTGCTTTCTTTTTATTCTAGACTCACCCTTTTCTATTCCTTTCTTTGCTTGTTTCTTTCCTTTACTTTTTCTTCACGTACTGATCCTATTGTTACACCAAACTTCTAACCTCCCTACTTTCCTCAATAATCACAGTTCCCTCGAACCTCCATCTTCAAACTTCTTGTCTAAACTAATTCTAATTTCCTATGCAATCCTTATCTATTAGACTTCCTTTTTATCCATTAGTCCTTAGCTTGTTCCTATGGATGCAGATGCCTTCCTGCCTTTAAAATCAAACCATTTTAGTATACAACCTGAGCTTCCCACTTTAAAGGAATCTCTTGTTACTTCCATTTACAATGATCAAACTTCTGAGACTATCCCTCAACCAATTGAAAAGACCTAGGTGCAACGGCTAGTAATTTTAGACCAAATTTGAAACTAAATTTCCTCCACCTCAATGAAACATCCGAGCACAAGATCGTTTCTCAACCCTATAACTTCTTAAAACTGGAGCTCATAGATAGAATTAAACCATTATTGGTTTTTTTCTAAACAAGAGGATAGTCTTTCCATTCATGAAGCAGTGGGTGAGGAACAAATAGAAGCAACATGGACTACAGGATTTACTTGTGAATAATGAGAATGTTTTTCTATTTAAATTTTGCAAGAAGCTAAGAAAGCAGTTCAAGTTGGACCTTGGCATGTACACAACAAGCCCTTGCTACTCTAATTCTGAAGACCTAGATTAAAATTGGTAGAGATTAAATAAGAAAACATTCTCATATGGATCTATATACATAATGTGCCTTTGAAGTATTGGATTACAAGTGATATTAGCCATCTTGCTAGCTACATTGGCAAGCCCATCTATATGGATCAAGCCATAACTAAGATTAAAAGAATTAAATTTGCAAGGATTTACATATTGTTAACTTCTATGATTAATTTGACTGGGGTGATTCCATTCATCAGATTGAATGAAAACCTATAACCTATTGTGTAAAAACTGAAGGTTTCTTATTACTGGAAACCACAACCTGCAAATCAGAAAATTTGGAGACCAACTAGAAACCCTTTACAATAGGTAATTACTAAGAACTTATAAAGCATAATATTGATCCTCATATGCCAATAATTGTCAATTTAGATAAGGTAAACTACCCACCTATGGATGAGGAAGTGATAACCAAAACAAAAATGAACCATACAGGCACAAACACATCTTTAAAGGTTAGAGATTAGAGAGTTGATGGATCCACTATCTCAAAGAAGAGACTTGAACACGAAATAATGAAGGCATTTCATTTGGAACCCCTAGTAAAACTACTAAGCAATAAGAGAATTCCAAGCAAGAATTTGAAATTGTCACTAGGAAGAAATCTTATAGGAAGAAGAAGACTCCATCTGTGGAGAGTGCCTCATTAAAATCTTAACTTGGAATGTCAAAGGAGTAAATGATCCTAATAAGAAACTTTTTATCAAAAATATGGTTTTGCATAATAAAGTTGTGATAGCTAGTATTTTGGAATCTCATGTTAAAGAAGGCAGTTGCAACATACTAAACTATTTTCCAGCTTAATGGTGAGAAATCACATACCATATCCATCATTCCAATGGAAAAATAGTGGTCCTTTATGTTTCTTCGTTAATGTCAACACGCATTAGACTGGTTTTAGACCTTATTATCAATCTTAAGGTTTCTTTGAGGTACTCAATTCAACCACTCTTCATATCCTTCATATATGCATAAAACAGTTCTTACCAGAGGCCTTTCTTTGGAATCAAATTAAAGATGCACTATAAACATCTTCAACCCTTGGATCTACACTGGGGACTATGATTTTATCCTTAAAACTGATGAAACAAAAGGGTCATAGATATGTTAGAAATCCTTTTTCATACTTAGGAAAATGTTTTGATGAAGCTCAATTAACTGGCATCCCATTTGGTGGAAACCTCTTTACATAGAGTAATAAACAATCTGGAGCATGTTTCATTATAAATAAGTTAGATCAAAGTCTTGAAAAAATTCAATGGGTGGCGGCTTTTCAAAATTGTTTTTCTACCTATTCCTGTAACAATCTCTCCAATCACTCACCTATGCTTACTTAAACATCTATAATAAGTCCTAAAATGACTTTCAAAATTATTGATTTC
Organism: Erythroxylum coca; assembly: GCA_027123465.1. Taxonomy (NCBI): domain Eukaryota; kingdom Viridiplantae; phylum Streptophyta; class Magnoliopsida; order Malpighiales; family Erythroxylaceae; genus Erythroxylum; species Erythroxylum coca. Next base: position 7,282 of record JAJMLV010240010.1, read on the forward strand.
TTGGTTGATTTAGCAGGCTTTGATGATGGCATATAACATGCTTTAATACCAAGAATCGATGGATCTAATCAATTTATTTGTGCTAGGAAATGATATCTCATCAAATAAGAGATGAAGCAACTTTTTAAAGAAAATATTGGTAATACTCATTATCTTGTTACTTCTAGGAAGGACCTTAAGAGCTTTTAGCATGATCTTTGTAACAATCCCCTATCCACTCAATTATAGGATTTAGAGAGGATTGTCTTGCATAACTTTTCTAAAGCACTTTTATATGATTTTTCCTTTGTGAAACAAAGATTTCAAATGGAATAGATGAAGAGTGGTGATAAAAAAAATACTTTTTATTTCCATAAGACTATTATTTCCAGAAGATCTAAAAATAGAATTGTTTCACTAAAGTATGACATCTCAAGTTAGATTCCCAGCCTCAATTGCTTGAGGGGACATTCAATTATCGTTTGAGATTAATGAATATGCCTACTGAAGTTGTTGGCCCCCAATTTTTTTCTTGATGAATAAACATGATTTAAATGATTTTTAAGGTTTTGATGGATTAAATTTTTTGAGCTAATAATTATGTCAAAGTTAGTAGGATTTATTGAATGGGAAAGTGGAATTAAAGTGTTAAGGTTATAAAAATATTCAAGGGTGTTTTTGACAAGACACTTAAGGATGAAGAACGTAAGGCATATAAGGAAGGGCAAAATGGACATTGCACACTCATTAAGGGTAGGATTGAAAGAGGAAATGCAACATCCCACTACCATAAGGCAAATACCCGAACACCCGAAGGACATTCAAGTACATACCTTATGATAATGGTATGTTGGAGCAAAACATATCCGACTTACACATGGCAATCCAACCTACACATGGCATCATCTAACACACTCAAAGTCACTAAATTTTAAAAACCATTCAAATCCATTCATTCATAAAGCTTACACTGATACCACCAAACGACTATTTATAAAAGCTTATACAAATTCCAGCAAAACGACAAAAAATAAAGCTAGAGCACTTCTGGTGTCAGCTGACAGACCTCTGAGCCATATCTCTATCCAAAAGATTCCTTAAGTCCTGACTAAGGAACTAGGTCTCCTGACTCGTACCTGAAAAGCCACATTGCAATTTTGATGAGTTTTGCAAACTCCATGAGTGAACCATCATTGATGAATTCACCGGATCATAAGCACACATCACATATTACACAAACATTCATAAACAGATACATTTATGATTCAAAACTCACACAATAGGGTGTAACATTTAATCATTGCCAAAGAGATCATATATAAACAAATACATAAGCATATGAGACTCCCATTCGTTCTTATTATTGTGACTGCATGCCTATCACATACTTATACAAATGTTGGCCCATAGGGCTCAATCAGAACAGAATCACGGAGCATAGTTGTAACATCCCGGTACTGTTAGCAAGGGTATTTTGGTAAATTAGGACAGACTGATAGGTTTCATTGCATTCACTGACTGAGCATGTTACTGGCCTCTAATTATAGAGGAACGGGTTTTTGGCATATGCATTTATTCATAGGTACATGCATTCATGGTTTTCCGGCATTTAATTGAGTATGGACTGACTGGATCGTGTTTAATTGGGAAATTAGGAGTAATTGGGCTCGAATGACTGATTTAAAATAGTTTAAGAGTGATTGGTAATTAATAGTGGCTTTTTGGAAATTTTAGGAAAATTCGGGAGAAAATGCCCGGACCAAAAATTTTGGAGTGACTAACCGATTGACTGTATGGTACTGAAAGAATGGTCCAATGGCAATGGAAAAATTTGAGTGATACTATTAGGAAATAAATATGTTGAGTCATTGAAATTTTGAGACTGAAATTTGAACTGATTTGGAGACTCAGGTCTATAAATACCTAGGTTTGAATTGGGATTTTTCCCTAAGGCATTTTCTTCTTCTCTTCTCCACGGAGTTCGTCGATTCCTCCCATCGGTGAGGTTCTTCGATTTTTCCTTGTGGTTTTCTCCTCTTTGTGCAAGACTAACTGGTTTATTGTGGTTGATGAAGGTTGAGAAGATTGGAGAGTGGTTAATCGTGGATTTTGAAGGATTTTAGGGTTTACGGTGATTTTGAGAGATTTGTGGATTTGAGCTTGATTGGTAAGTTTTAATGACTTAAATGTTGCTATTAATGGTTTCTGATGCATTTATGACATTTATTATGGTTGATTTGGGTAGTTGGAGTGTTTAATGGGGGTTTTAGTGAGAGATTGGACGGAAAATCGATCGGAGAAGATGATCGGGCCTTCGCACGTCGCGACGAGCGCAGAGGCGTTATGGCTTCGACACGACGAGTAATTAAATTTATTAGTTGCGACGAGCTCGGCTGGGCGTCGCGACGAGCGAAGAAATGCTACGTCGCGACGAGCCAAGCAGCTTACGTCGCGGCGAGCTGGCATAAGGTGTTCGCCGCGACGAACGTGTTTCACGCCGCGGCGAGCGACCCGTATACGTCGCGACGAGAGTCGCAAGGTCGCGGCGAAGGGGACTTTTCTGATTGGATTGATTTTAGTTTATTGGGTATATCTAGTGGTGTAGACCTCCGATTGAGGTGATTCCTGATTCGTTGCGGACTAGGGAAAGAGGTCTACAGTGGAGGATGATTATGGAAGTTAGAATTTAATTTTAATGGTATTGATTCATAGGGAATAAGGTCTATTACGGTTCCTATCGTAACCTAAGTACTGAATGATGATAATTGGAGTTTCAATTGAGGATTTCACTGGATGTTTTGACCCAATGAATAGGGAATTGCTATAGGGTGTATGAATTGAGGTTTTCTTGAGAATACCCTAGCGAGTATGACTTGATAAATTGACTGAATATTAGAAATGGAATTAATGGAGCTCCATAACATGTTATTGAATTGGAATTGAGTCGTTATTGATCAATTGAATGAAAAGTAAGATTTGGACGAAAGAAAATGGGAAATAGTGCTGGGTAGGTCATGAATAGGCATTACGCATCTTTTATTTAAGGCATGTTCTTCATCGAATTATTTTTGACTGTGCATTAGTAATTGGGTGATTACTTGATTGTTATAGAGGCTCCGATGGATCGAGATTTCCACGGATATTGCTGGGACTTCCAGGCTGTAGCTCGGAAGTGCAGGTGAGTAACCTAGTTGGTTCCTCAACCTTT
>JAJMLV010240099.1:0-10453 GCA_027123465.1 Erythroxylum coca
GATAAATTGCTGCCAGCCAGCTTTGGTGGATATACATAGTCCTTAACAGCTGCTTCCATCTCAGGGTGCAAGATCAACAAGCATAGGAAAAAGAAAGTGATGCACTTAACCATATTCTTGAAGGGAGATCATCACCATTCACCTAACATAGTTCTTAATCTCATGAACCAAGAAAGACACCACATCAAAATTCTAACTGGAACTCACAATCTCACTATCATGCAAATCCACAAACCACAACCAAAAACGAGGATAAAGGCTCTCTTAATCATAACGAATATGGAAATAAAACCAGGCTTTGACAACCGCCGATAAGCCATGTGACTGTAGAAACTGCGAATCTACCAAAAGTAGACACCACCAAATCTAAAATTTGTTCTAGCCTCCCTAAAGCATGCCCACAGCAGAAACCAAAATTGATGCCAAAAAGCAGAGGCCCCAAGCCAAGTGACCGACTTTAAACCACAAAAGCACGCCATAAGACCATTCCCACATTCAAGGACGAAAATTAAAAAAGAAAAAAGCCAAAAAGTCCTAATTACCTGAGAATCCGCAAACTGCTCAAACTGCTTGACCCAATCCTCCACCATTGCATCCTTACTCAAATCATCAGCTTGACCACTTGTCACAGAGTCTAAACCCTTAACAGCCTCACGGGTCTGCTCTCTAAGCCTATGAAGCGCCTCTGTCACATGGGACGCTTCTGAAACCTTTTGCTTGCCCTTTTTCTTGCTTTTCAAGTCAGGTAATCCCATACCCAACCCCTGAACCCCAGTCGGTAGTGAAGGAGAAGAATCTTGTTGCTTGCTCTCCTCATTACCATCGCTTCTATGATCGAGCAATAGTTGAAATTACCAACAAAAATCGACATACAAAGCCAAAGCAGAGAACTGCTAAATGGAGTTGACAATTCTAATATACAGAAAGAGAGAAAATCAAAGCTTTTACAACAAAAGAGAGACCTTTGAGATGGCGGGGCAAGATTTAGACTCTGGAAATCATCAAGAGCACCTGAAAAGCACTAAAAAGTAAGTCCCCAGATTTTGAAACAAGTAAACAAAACAGAAAATATCAAAGAACTTACTGTCAAGGAGTTCATCTAAGTCGTGGTGTGCGTCAGCCATGATTGTACCAAGACTCTATCTTTCCTCTGGAACTTAAAGACGTCTTCTTTCTTCAAATCTTTGATTGGTATTGAAAAAGAAGGGGGACAAAGGAAATTCTTGCGAGAAAGATACAATTTTGATGGAGGAGAGCCTTTGGAGGATCCAATTGCGAGTGGATGTGTTGAATTGGCAGAGACAATAAGACTACCGGATCATTTCATAACAAAACAATCTTTACAATATGTGAAATGTATTATTATTTTTCACTTTATTTTGGAAATTACAAGATATTTTCTATTTTTGTACAAAGTTTTCACTTTTCACCTTATTTTGCTATTAATATTCTTTTTATTTCATCTAATATTTCCTTTTACTTCGTGACCAGACCAATTGAGTAATTAGCTGTCATTTTAAGTTTTGGGTGGAATTGAAATTAAAGGAAGTAACTTTTAATTATTTAATTTATGTTCCAAATGATCAACTTTGTACAATTCATTTTTAATTGTCTTTAAAATATTTAAAGATAAAATATAAGTTAATACATGAAATATCAATTTTAATTTTTTATTTTCAACTATATGAATTGTTTAATTTTAATTTTTCAATCAAGGAAGGTGAATTAAGGTATAATTATTCTATAAAAATTAATCTAAGACAAGTAAAAATTTATGTTTTAAAAATTAAATCAAAACTTAAACCAATAAAACAAAATATCTAAAGACTGACATTAAAATTATTATAAAAATAGTCTATAATAAAGATCGAACAAAATTAAATAAATTAAAATATAATTAAAAAAGAATATATCTTTAGCCAATAAAAAATAATATTTTAATTTAAAATTTGTCAATTAAAAATTAATTAATTATTTTTAATTTATAAAAACAAGTTATTTTACAAAAATCAATTAATTAATAAACCACTTAACTTTTAATATAAAATTATAAAAATAAATCAAATTGAAAATTAAACAATTCAAATTTTTACAATTGAACTGATTAACCGGCTTAATTATTTAATCATACATCAAAACTATAATTTTAAGTAATTAAATCTTTACAAAAAAAAAAGACGAGTATTTACAATGATATGTGATATTGTCATAACTCCAATTGGTAAATTTGAACTTTAGTTTCAATATCTACCTATTAAGTTTAAATCAACGATCATAAAATTATATTTAAAACTTTATAGAAATTTTTTTATTTATTTATGACAGAAAATTAGAATAGTTATCTTTGAATGTACTTTGAATAAATCAACAACTACAAATTATTAGTATCAATAATTCAACTAACTTAAAATAAAAAGACAAATCTACCCAAAAATTCAGCACAAGACTCTTGTATCTCTTACTCGTTTGATCCGAGGAGGTTCTTCTGAAGTCCATCAAAAGATGTTCTTGTCAAGCCGTACCTGAACCGTTCCTTTTCAGAGCTAAAATTAAATCATACATATGAGTCATGACCAAAGAAACAACGTAAACTGAAGTAAACAAATAGTAAAATTCAGAATATTGAACCGGAGGCCAGTACATTACTTTAAGCACAGCCATGAATAATATTGAAAGTAGCGTTTTTATTCTTTTCTGCAACTTGAGATTACACTTTCCCCACCTTGAAAGGACCTTTTTAAGGTGCTTTTCTTCTATCTATCCAATCCCATTGTCACTGGGCATTCCCTGTTTCCAACAAATGAACAGATGGAACTAAACTGTACAAGAAATCCTTGCAGGAACACTATCTTCCTTTCAAAGTTACAATAAAAAATTTATAGATAAAAAAGAGGAAAAACATTAGACCCCTTTCTCAAGCATAAGATGGTGGCATATTCTTAGTATTAAGGGAAAAATATATGCCACCCACATACCCCACGTACATGTAAGAGGACGAGGTAAAACTGCAGAAATTTTCCTCAAATTCGAACATATTTAGCTCTCTCAGGTGTAATCAGATCCAGGCACAATGTCGATTGTGAGACAGCATAATCTGCAGAACAGCGCTCATCCGATACTTCATTATGAGCATAACTGAACAAAAGTTGTTATTTACATCTTCATTGCTCAGTCTAAAGTTCCACCTCATGAAGATCGTCCCCGGAATTGCCACGATTGATCGGCATATGTGTTGTTGGAGGAACAGTAGGCATAAATGAAGATGGAGGGATGCCCAATGTCTCACCCAAAGTCTTAGCTTCTGACGACCTAGGAGCGCTTAATGAATCGTTAAAACTTCCACTCCATGATGCTGTTCTCCGTGAATTATATACATGAGAGGCATTACCATCATCTCCCCTTCCCGTGATGTTACCCATGCTTGGGAACCTCTGCATGGTCATTGATGATACGGATGTGGAAGATGGAAACGACTCATCCAAAGCAGGCTTTGAAGGGTTTTCTTTACTGGCATCATCTGTCTGCCTATCTTCTGTTGAACTTTCTATTGAATTATCCCCTGAAGGGACAGGTGTTGGAACAAAGAATTTCTGATTTGTGGCAACAGGAGGTTTAACAGATGCTATGGAAGGTGACTGGAACAAATTTGTGGAGGTTCCCCCCGCTTTATTAAAGGTGTCAACATACCTGAACATTCATAAATCTATTAGCTTCCAAGACCAATTCAACCAATCATTTTCTTCGGTTAATAAGAAAGAGAAAAATAAGAGCTTCTGAATTACCTTGCTCGTACACCCATCCGTCCACGTGCCGAAAATTGATTTGAGCTGGTTGGAATTGGTGGAGTCTGACTTGAGCTGGTTGGAATTGGTGGAGTCCGACTTGAACTGGTTGGAATTGGAGTCCCTGAAGTGTATTCAGATGAAGTTGAACTTTGTAAGGTAGAACCCTGCCCAGAGGGAGATGCATCATGCTTCAATGCAGATTTCAAGTTGTAGTCAGACATTCCATTTTGGAAGATTCCAGTTGTAGGGGGAGGTGCCAAAGCTGCCTCTTCAGCAGGAGGTTCAGCACCTTCCTCCACCCATCTCTTCAATTTTTCATCATAATAGAATTTGTTTGTGTCTCCCAGTTTTGCCTTACAATAAGTAAAGAACACTAATCAGTCAGAAAACCTACAAGGCTAAAACACAACTACATTTGCGATGAAAATGCCTTGTGGAATGAAATAATAGACAACTGTAAACCTGTCGATCATTGCGAGGCCTTAAGACTAAGCCAACAGTCTTCTGTAGAAGCTGCGTGCCAAAACCAAATCTTCCAAATCGAGATCCCCCCACTGAGCCTGATGCTTTACCTTGTGCAGTGGATGATATCCCTTCCTTTGATGGATCAACCTGACTCCACCCAAATTCAGTTAGGCTCCACAAATTTTTGAAAAGAAAATGGAGATGAAGGAAACAATACGAACACAAGACTGTTATGCATAAATTCCACACCTTTCTAGGATTTCTGCTAAAGTCTGGCTCAGATACACTTCTATTTTGCACTGTCATTTTATTTCCATCGGCTGCCCATTCACTTATAGGCTCCATCGAAGCAGAAGGCATCAATGATGACATTGCCATTGTTGATTGACTAGCTGATACTCTAGGAACCATTGCATGCTCATAGAGCTCATTGCTATGCATACTTCCATGCAACCCTGATGGTGCAGGAGGTGGAAGACCCCCAACAACACGATGTGCAGTGCTATCAAAAAAATTGAGCAATTTACCGACCAACTTTCCAGGAGCCAAATTGGAAGCATACCCACCCTAAGAATAAGAGTGCTTATGATCAGCAAAAATAATCATAAAACTACCAAAAAAGGAACTAAAAGATAGAGAAATCACCTGCTGATGGGTTCTAATCCTCTCCTCAAGAGAAGACACTAGTTGTTTCCATGTCTCTACCTCAGCAGCTCGACCAGTTTTCAGAGATTTTAATAATGCCTGACAGTATCTGAAACAAATTACAAGGTTCAACACTCCGAAGCAATAATTGAATAGAGTCAAACTATGAGATTATTCACAACGTACTTCAATGAATCAGAAACTTTCCCCACTTCAGCTAGCATGTATGCATATACGAGCTTATAAGGCTGAAACGGGAGTAGGATATACTGGGAATTGCCAAGCACCTTTGAGTATTCATACAGCTCAGTTCTCTGTCCACACATTAATAAAAGAAGCATATTAAAATTTCTTCAAACAACTCTTGTACAGGCGATCCTAACTATATTGTGTTTGCCTTCTTTTGCAAGCAGAACTATGAACTCGAAGCAAGCTCATAGAAGAAGGAATTACAGCCTGTGTAAATTATTATTTTAAACTTTTATAAAGACCAAGAACTAAGAGAACCTGAATTGCCTCTGGACTGGTATAAGTCCTAGGATGCTTCAGGTGATTTGCTCCAAGAAGGCATAGTCTTGCACTGTCTGAATATGGCTCAAAGTTTGCTTCAGCAACTATGTAGCAGATGTGAGCGGCAATAATCTGAGTAATTATCCCTAATAAGTTCCGAATAGAGACATGTAAAAGAAGCTGGCAAGTGAAGGACATTTACTAAGAATATACCTCACTTCTATCTCTCCATAGGCAGTCTCCAAGATGTATAATGACAAGCTCATCATCTTTTGTTCTGTTTGCAGTTATCACTGCCAAATTCTCTTCCCAATCGTCAAGCATGCCATTTGCCCCCAGCTATAGTTATGGCGAAACACAGACAAGCAGAACAGTGCATAACTTAGTACAATCCTAAATTTAATTTTTTTAATCTTCCTATTTCTGAAAATTTGTAACCATGTGAATGTGTCACCTGTACAGACTGTGGTGTCATATGAACAGCACCAGGAATAACACTGCCAACAATAGAGTCCACAGCAAATGCATCTGCTAGTGTCCCTGCAATTAGCAGGCATAGTGTCCTTAAAGGCGATCCTGAGACCAACTGGTGAACCGCCATTTGCTTGACTGTATCAACATAGAACTGTAATTTACAAATAGTAAACATTATAACACCAATATTGTTAACTGGGGAGAAAAGAAAAAGAGAATCTCAGCCTTTCACAAACATAAACAATCTAAATAAATCAGCCAACAGGGCATTAAAAATGGAGACCTGATCACCGAGCTGTGAGGCAAGGACAAGTGCAGGTCCCCACAGTTAGCCCTTCTGTGCACATTGCAAAGCCTCTTTTTTTCTACCAGACACCAGGAGACTTTGGACTTCAGAAGCAGTTGCCTATGGAGTTTACCATAATTTAGAGAAACAAAACCCAAAATGAAAAAAAAAGATTGCTTAATAGATGGCATACCCTAAGTTGTCCTTCAGATGGTAAATTCTGCAAGCAGTGGCTAAGAACACCGTACTCACTGAATTGACTGCCGCTTCTCTTAGCAGATGCAAAAAGTTTTGCAACTGCTGATTCTGGAGTGTCACTCTCCTACCAAGATATAAACAAATAAAGTACCAAATTGCAGGTGAGTTTTCACCACAGATTAGCCTTCAAAAGAAGCACTGTAAATTTTGAACCAGAAAATTACTTGCAGATCATACATGGAATAGAGGATAAGGGATTTTCATCAAATAGAAAGAAATTAAGCTAAATTAACAGAAGGAACAGGCAGAATGAAAAACCTTTTTTGTTTTCCTGTGGTCAAGAGAATCGAAATCCGAAAAGGAAAAATAATTCTCAATTATCACAATTAACAATTTCATACTTGTTAAACCCTCATTAATCATGCCACCGCACGGAATTTGCAAGGAATGTTTAGGTAGCTCCAGTTAAGTTGTGGATCTCTCCCTTTTTTCAGTTGAAAGGCCTTCCACCTTATAATAAGTCCTATTACTATCTTCTAGCCCATTCTCTCTCTTATAATTCATAGAATCCAAATACAAGTTATTGTTTCATTCTTGCAACATATGATGACCCAGTTTTTTAAAAGACAATCCACAATAAAAATCACATTAAATAGATAGGAGATGGGTTCTAATAGGAAGGTCAAGGAGTAAGAACACATAATAGTTGATGGTCTAATCTTTCCAGAGCACTTGGCCCTGAGCTTAAAAAGAACACCTAGAAACTAGTGATTTTCAAATACCTCATGCTGGAAAAAAAGCACAATGATAAGCCAGTCTTCAGGCCAAACTTACAAAGTAATTTAACAAAGGTCAAATGACAATCATTTTCTTTTAAGTTTATACAAATAAACAAGTAGAATTGAAAGTTCAGTTCCAGCTCAAAAGTAAGTTGAATAAATGGATAAATTGAGCAACACATAGAAACTTCAGAAAGCTAAAGGAACTTTATCAAGATAATAGGAAGAAAAGAACCAAGTATGTGAATTACCTTTACGGATGTATCTGTGCCCAAAGAAGATCGAAGTTTTCCATAATGCTGACATGCTATTTTCAGCAAAGAGAGAAGTAACCTCAATATTTCACCTTTTCTGTGATCCATCTCAGGTAATTCACAGTTAGCTATCCTCTCATCAATCCACTTATTCAACTCTTTGGTTCCAAGATTACCACCAACCAATGGGCCAGGAAAGGACTGTTGGCACAGGGCACGAAAATAATTGCGAGCATCCACTCCAATGCTTGATGCATTGTCGCCATTTCCCAAAACAACCTCCACCAAGTTCAGAACAGAAATTGAGCCTCCCGCAGGTTCCTTTTAAATGGATCAGAAAAAAGAACAGGATTAGCATTTACCAAATACAAATAGTGTAAGAAATTACCATAGTAAATTATTTTAGCTGCTCCCCACTCTTTTTCTCATTTTTCCTAAGAACCAGCACAACACAACTAAAGGTGATGTAAGACAGCTCAAAGGAAAAGAGAGTAGGTAATGAAGATTAAATGGAGGAAGGTAAAGAAAAGGTTACGGGAATATAGTTTTTCTCCACTAATATTTTAGCAATCGCATGGATCTGTAAAAGCACAGAAGGAAGTGCTCAAGAGTCTCACCTGCTTTCCAAATGTAGAGCTCCCAAGAGGATTACTATTTTTCATTACAATCAGTTTTCCACCAAAGCCAAATGTAACCAACGCATGTGGTGGGCGACCAGCAGAGGATCTCCCAGTGCTTGGAGAATAAGAATATTGTTGGTTGGTCTGAAATGATTGCTGGGAAAGGTTTACTTGTTTCTGACTGCCAAAATAATTGTTTGAAAAGTTCGTTGGCTCATTTGGCATCAAATTTCCCTGATTAAACTGCTGACTAAAGTTACCTCCATGTAGAAAACCTTGTGATCCTGTAAAGCCATTAGCGTCAACATGTTCACAATCCCCTTTCTCATAAGAAGGAACTGTCCCCATTGAACTGAATGATTTATGCTGATCAACACTGTTGCTCATAGAAACATCTGATACATAGGAATTCAATGATTGTTTTGGTGCACCAATATTTGGAATAGCATCAGACTTAGCAACTGTATTAGGCTGCCATACATTCAAGTCCTGCTGAGTGTAGCTAGCATAAGGCTTGCTCCAGCTGTCCTGTTGACCTTGATTATTATAACCCTGTGATACATACTTATCAGCATGACCATATTCACCATAGATATTATTGGGTATACTACAACCATTTTTGGAATATGACCCACTAGAATGAAAAGCATTCTGACTCTGCTGATCATAAGCTTGATTTGTTGACTCAACAGAAGATGTGTAGCTTTCAAGCGTGCGCCATTCTTGCACAATTTGATCATAATACCAGCCAGGATATTGGGGGTCAAAAACCATATGTGCAGGATAACCATTATTACTATCCTGTGGAACCTGATTCCAGTTTGATACACTCTCATATGTATTAGACTCAGCCACGGTTCCCACCGCAGACTGTGAAGTGTTCTGTAAATAACTTACTTCTGCTTTTGCATCAGAAACTGCTGCCCATTCATTCCCTGAACTAGTATTAAAATTTGCATCAAAATTAGTTATTTGGTACCACTGCCCGGTCTTGTCATCATACTTCCAACCAGGATACATACTGCTCCAATCTTGATTACTATACACATCCTGCTCACTTACATTGCCATCCATGGATCCCCCATAAACCTGCGCACCCCCTTGACATTGCTCATAACTAGTTGACTTCTCCAATCCCCCAGCAATTACATTCTCTTTAACTGCACCACTCTGGTCAATATTTCCAGAAAAACCCGATGAATCACCTAGACCATTGAAAAAGTCTGAGTATGAACCAAATCCATGACCAGACGAATCAGCATAAAATGAACTCCATTCAATCTCCTTAACCCCTGATTTCATTGGGTCGTGACTTTGGCTCGACACCACATCCTCTGATCTATTTCCATCATCATTTGAGTCAATTGCATTCTGAGAAGCTATTGAATTCGAAGAATCCAATGTATTAGTCAGCGCCAAATCATCTTGCACTGGAGCAGTTTCATGTTTCCCATCAAAGCCAGCGGCAGCAACATTATCATCAATACTCAGATTGGCAAAGGCCTTGGCTTCATCCGAATCACTGCCCTCAGCAAAGTTTGGGGCAACGGTACCGGAATGGGTGTGCCCGAAATCATCATCGACTAATTTATCAAAGAAATCCTCGTCCGTCTGATCCTCCATCACATTCACTGGAGGACTAGAAGCCATCGCGCAAACGATCTAAGAAAACTCCCCCCTTCCAATTCAACCAACTCGAAATTCGAGCTGCAAAGGTAGACCAAAACCTCGAGATCCAAACACTAAAACCCTAGATCAAAATCAAATAAAATTGAAATGAAAAACACCAACAACAACGAGATCTAGGGTTTTATAACAAGGATCTTAATCTATCAGTTTTCAGAAAACAAACAAAAACAAAACACAGAACAAAAAACTGTTCGCAAATCGAAATTTTAACCAAAAATAAAATGGATAAACAAAATTGATGTAAATAATAAGAAATCCAAAACCAACTTACAGATCCAAGAGAGGGAGACAGATAGAGAGAGAAGAGAGCTTTGGTTCGTGTTTGTTTTGAACCAGAGGAGCTTCGGTTTTTAGTTTTTTTTTTCCTTTTTCTTTTTCTCTTTTCACAGTTATTATCTTTTTTATTTTTGTTTTTATTTTTAATTTATATTTTTTATTTAAAATTTTACAACTTTTATTAAAAAAATTTACATATTTTTAAATTTCTTTAAATAAGCTGGCGATTTTATTTTTTGACAAATAGTCTTTCAATTTGTTAATTTTTAAAAATAATTTTTTAAAATTAAAAATATAAAATAATATTTTTTAAAATTGAGGTAGGACTAAGAGTATGCTTATTTGGTAGGCATAAGAAGAGAGAATAGATATGGAATGAAAAATAAAGCTTAATAAGAAGATTATGATTAAATAACTTCTATATTCATTCCTTATTTAAACATTGCTCAATACTCTCCATATTTATTCCTTA
>JAJMLV010240273.1:0-10431 GCA_027123465.1 Erythroxylum coca
ACTCGATTCCTAAATAATACAATTTCTACTTCTGTCTCCTATCAACATGACACAACAACAGAATATAGCAGCAGAACACGACAACAGAGCAATAAAGAGCATAATAGAACAGTAGGAGAAGATAAACAGCAACGATATATTGAATAGCAGTAATAAAAAGGGAAAGATAACTATAGAGACTCAAGCGTTCTCCCCTCACTAACGGCTAACAGCTCTCAAAAGCAAAATACACAATAAAAATCCCCCTTTTCCCCACCCCCACTGACCTAATATCTTTAATTATCTTTATTTGCTAATTAGCCCCCTATTCATTGCTATTAGGTCTCTCTGCTCTCATTAATCCCTTTTTAGCCTTTCTAGTATATACTAATAAAGGCTTAGGTATAGGGTCCGTAACACAATATGATTAAGATGACTTTCAAATTTCATATTTGTGTCACTCTGGTGCATGAAACCTTTGGAAAGGAGAATTTGTTGGCAATTACTATGTAGGATTGGGTTCTGTCGTAATGCTGGAATCTTCTATTCAAGAGCTTGCCAAGCATTAAGGCAGCATCTGTGGTTCCTTATTTTGTTCTCTGAAATGAATTAAGTTACAATGATCTAATGTGAGTGAGAACTGCAAAATTTTATTTGCTACTCATTGCTTGATCATGAAAATGTTGGTTCTCAGCACAAATCAACTTCACTGTGCTTGTTTATTTGAAAAGGGCCCTATAATATCTAGAGACAATCTTGTTGAGCCTAAGGCTGTATGTAAAGAATGACTTGAAGGGTTTCAGCTGTCCCTGAACCCTACACTCTAGTTTTAAATTTTAGTTTGGAATTTGATTGACTTCCATAATAGAACAATTTGACTCATATGATCTTAAGATTTATTTTACACTGTTGGATGTGCTTTGTATCAAGATGGAAAAGAGTTAGAACTAATTTTTTTTATACATTAATTATTATCTTGATCCGATGCTTTTTCGGTACATTGTTCTCGAGGTTAACAACAAATCTACTAATATCGATTCTTTAATGGCCATTTAGGCATACGGGCGCACTTACCAAATATGTCAAGAAGATGCTTTTGGCTTTAAGACATGATAATGGAGCTATTGTCTGCAAACTTTATGAAGGCCATCCTTCAAAGGTTAGTACAACTGGATGTGGTGTGGGGTCTGCCTTTATTTTTATTTTTTTGGAAAAATATTGGGACTTTAATTACACTATTTGGAAGGAATGACCAACAGAATGAATCCCCAGTCCATTACTCTGTAATTACTGTTTCCAACACAAGTGTGGATTTCAAATGTGTGATTGTGTAGTACTTTTTGGATTTAGCCATTTAAACGTCATATATTTTCTTTTTATGTGTGTATCATAATGCTCCTGAGCTTATTGCAAATATTTTGTCCACCTTATCTTGGGCATGTGATAGCAATATGGATCCTAAACCCATATTGACATATTCTAGGAGAAAGAAGGTGAAGGAACCGAACATGGGCCACAAACCCATGTTGACATACTCTAGGAAATTCACTAAGGCAGGGAGGGGTGAGTCAACAAACGGTTAGAGAAGAGTTAGTTAGAGGAGAGAGGGAGAACTATGTAAGGGGAGGGGTAGTACTGAGGAGGGTATCTTACTCTTGTACTGTCTTAGCTGAAAGCTTGAGGGGCCATTGTTGGCTGATAGCTTGGTGCTTGTAGAGTTTTCCTACGAGGCTATAGCTAAGTATAATAAAATCACTATATTTTCATCCATTTGCTTATCAACATGTTAAGTTTCATAAAGAAATCTCCTCAATTTTGCAGATAATCTGTAATGAGTCGGGTCCCATAGTGGCATTCAACTTGAAAAGGCCAGATGGCTCTTGGTTTGGATACCGTGAGGTGGAAAAGCTGGCTTCCTTGTCTGGAATTCACTTACGGGTAAAATGCAGCAAACACTTATCTACATATGTAACCTTTTTTTTCTTGATTCTTCCTTTTTCCAGTTTTTCTTGAATTCAAAATTTTATTTTCATTTCTAGTACACAATGTTTGGGAAGACACAGCCAGTTCACATTATTGAGCTATGGATTAGCATGATCTCAAATTCTTTTTGTTGAGTGCTCTTGTGTGATTGGGTGAAAATGCTGATTTTGATTGATATTAACAGCTGAGGACATTGAATTAATAAAGCATTACATGGCTTTACCTCTTGTTATTCTTAATGTTGTTCATTGTTTCTGGGGACCCTCCAGTGCATTTCTTGCTATGGATAGTGTGGTGGTCTTAATGGTGTGATTCCACTGTTTTTCTTTATATTTGTTATATTTTTGTTGCAATGCAGTAATGTTTCTTGCCGACATTCTTTCTTGTATATCTCTGATGAATTGTTTTTCATCTGTTGTCACTCTACATCTTATTTTTTCTTTGTTCCTGTGTGTCTTGTGATGGTGATGTTTTATGAGTTTCATTAATTCTTAAAAACTAGGCCACTTACAGATTCCCACGGTTTTTACTCTGCTGGTCCTCTGTTTTTATGTAGACAGGTTGCTTTTGCAATCCTGGTGCATGTGCAAAAAATCTTGGCTTGTCTAATGAGGATCTTCTTTTGAATTTAGAGGTACATTTTAATTAACTGAGTTCTACTTGACATAGAGGGAGGAGAGGAGAGAGGCATAATCAAGCCATTACTCTCTTATGTTGTATTATTTCAATTATAGCAAGGTGAAGCACTTAAGTATTCATTTAAGTTCTATTGTTTTAATTCAGGCTGGACATGTTTGTTGGGATGACAATGACATAATACATGAAAAGCCAACTGGAGCTGTTAGAGTATCATTTGGTTACATGTCAACCTATGAAGATGCCCAGGTAAAAATATGTATTATTGAGTCTGAGCATCCAAGTGGAACTTTTACAAGAAATATGCTACTCATTATGTATGATCAAAGCTATTTATAACTGTACTAACCTTGAATTTCTTCTAGTTTCTAAAATCTTTTGTTTTGGGTACATTGGAAAGTATAATTTTAAATTCTTTAGCAATCATTTAAAGTGCAATTACACAACACTTTATCCATTTAAAACAATAACATTGTGTTGTACTATTGAATTTTCATCGATATGAATATGACATTGTTTTCTTGCCTTCAATTTATACCAAGCAGAAATTTGTTGATTTCATCAGAAGTTCATTTCTCACTCAAACTGAAAATGGGTTTACGGCAAGCTGCAGTTATGTTTGTGAAGGTTTATCTTTTGTCCTTTCCTTAGCATGCTTACCAAGTAGCTTGTTGAATTTGTATCTTTCTTCATTCATGCTTAATTTATGGTTGGTTAGTTTCTTAGACAATTGGACTAAAATCTTAGGTCATACTTCGTTTTCCTTCAGGGTCTTTCTAGTGTGTTGTTCGTCTCTTAAGGTGTATTTGATATTGTAATTAGAGTTGATTTTCATTTTCGTTACAATAGTGGGGGAGAGACATAGATGAAAGTGTATATCAGCGCAAAAGTGAAGTGAAAATTCATCGCCTCATTAGCTTTTATGTAGTTACAGTAATATCTGTATGTAAGGGATAATTGGTGATTGGAGTTGGACTACATAGCAATCTAGGATGGAATGAATGATAAAGGTGTTAGGAATCTCGATAGAGATTGTATTATTGATAGTATATCGATAGTATTGTAGATAATAACAAGCTGGAGCAAGCTCCCCCTCCTAGACAACCAGGCCAACTTTTCCTAACAATGATGATAGTAATCATTGTTAGTCTATTCTCACTAGACAGCTATATTCCCCTCCCTCATTCTCTCTCTATAACTACCTTCTAACAAACTTGCCTATATGGCAGTCACTCCCCCTTTTCCTAATTTGTTTCTACGAGTATAAGTTTTGATGGGCTTAGTTGGTATGGGCTAGGGAAAGGGTGGATTGTTAACAATTCCCTCCTCCTCAATAGGCCCCTTGTCCTCAAGGGAAAAAGAAGGGATTTGTCTCTTGATGAAGTCTGTATCCTCCCAGGTAGCTTCCTCACGTCTGATCATTTGTTGTAGAGCCTATGGAATAGGATCCTTCATATTAATTCCTTGCAGAGTAATTTCTGTACCCATATGGTCAAAGGACATAAACACTCTCTTCCAATATTAGATCAGGTCCCCTAGTGTTGAACACATAAGCATCCATACTAAATTAAGCTCTGTTCACTTCTAGCTACCTTTCTTTACAAACACCTTGTGAGAAAGATCGATGTCCATCACCTAGTCTAACTCCACAGGTTCGAGTATGAGTAGTAGGGGTTCCCATGGTCTTAACCAACTTACTCGACACAAAATTATGACTAGCTCCACCATCTACTATAATTAAAATAGGCATTTCCTTAAGCTTACCCATCATAATCATGGATCTCATCAGTGAGGATTTTTCCCTTCCTATTTCTCTGTACTCCATCAAATTACAAACCAACTCCCAATCCTCCTGAAGCTCCTCCGCTTTCATTACTGCAATGTGACCTACTGTTTCATCTTCTACATTTCCCTCCCAAACAATCAGCTTGTACTCTTTATCTGGGCGTTGATGAAGAGGACCATAGGTTTGGCCACATTTAAAACACAGCCCTTTTACTCTTCTCTCCATTAGTTGCGCATAAGACAAATTACGAGTTCCCTTCCACCTTGGGCCATTTTGTCGACTATCACCAGTAATTACATTTCGGGGCCCGTTGGGCAACTCCTTCTCCACCCCCCCACCCCCCCTTTAACATTGGCAGATGTATTTCTTGTTTGACCTAGGCGTTGAGGGTTGGACATGCCAAACCGAGACCCATAACCAATAGTGGAAATCCCAAATTTTGTATTTCGTTTCACTAGGTCGGATTATTCCTTCGCCGACCAGCTCCCTTTCCACCTTACGTGCCATAGAAATTAACAACTCGCGGGTCGGTGGGTCATGGGTCCTGACCCGGTTCCATATTTCTTCAAGCAATCCTCCCAAAAAGCATCTCATAAACCACTCTTCGGGAAAATGAGTGATTTGTGAAGTCACTCTCTCATACTCTTTGATATACTCATCCACTGACCTATGTTGAACTATCGATTTCAGCTGCTTTATTAGATTTACCTAATCTTTTTCCCCATATTTGTCAAACAAGGATCGCTTGAAGCGTTCCCACATCATGCATGGCTCCAACTCACGTATGGATTTAAACTAGTACAACGTGGTCCCTTCCATACAAATCTGCACCATTGGCAACCTCAACTCTGCAGGAATCTTATGAATCGAAAAATAAGATTCAGCTCGTACGACCCATGCAAAATGGGTCCTTGACATGAAACAAGGGAAGATCAACTCTACGTGCCGCACTTCAGTACTCCTCCCATGCATGTTCTGTAGCAACTGATGACACATGGTCACCCTGTTGGCGGTGCCCAGTACCTTGCGATCCACTGGTGGGTCTGTTGTTGCCAACGGAATTTGAGGAATGGTGCGCGGGTCTGTCGCCACTAGCAGAAGAGGACGCATGGCCAGTAAACGCCCGTGGTTCTTATCCTCCTCTTGCTACGCTCTATTTCTACAGATCTCTGGCCTTCAAGGACTGAAAACTGTCTCTCAACTCCGACTGTAGCAGACTTTGAGATTTGGCCAGCGTCTCCACACTGGCCATCAAGCAGTTGAGCTGCGTTCGTAGATCCTTCAAATTAGTGTTGTGTGATTTAACCATTCCCTCCTAAGCTGAGAGGGATGATTCTTGCCTCTAAAGAGACGCTTCGACTGCCGATACTCTAGCCTCCATTCTAGTTTGCATACAATCTCTACCCACCTGGACTCTCAATGAAAGCACCAATTGTTAGGAATCTCGATAGAGATTGTATTACTGATAGCATATTGATAGTATTGTAGATAATAACAAGCTGGAGCAAGCTCCCCCTCCTGGACAAACTAGGTCAACTTTTCCTAACAATGATGATAGTAATCGTTGTTAGTCTATTCTCACTAGACAGCTATAGTCCCCTCCCTCTTTCTCTCTCCATAACTACCTTCTAACAAACTTGCCTCCATGGCAGTCACTCTCCCCTTTTCTAATTTGTTTCTACGAGTATAAGTTTTGATGGGCTTAGTTGGTATGGGCTAGGGAGAGGGTGGATTATTAACAAAAGGAAATTGGAGGGATAAGAGGAAAGAGAGCAGAAAGTGGCATATATTTGGGCAAGAGAGAAAGAAGTAAAGAAAGACAATACAGTTCGAAGAGGGAAAAGAAAGAAAGAAAATGTGAAGAGGAGTTCCATATTCTAATTCAACAATTCAAATAAAGCTGCAGACGTATTACTAAGTAGAAAATATAGTAGTTAATGTTGCAAATTAAATCTAAAAGCAAATATGTTCATTTTATTAGCTTATCTGGAAATTTCATTATGACAATTTATATTGTCACTATTTGGTGTTTTTGTAGAAAAAGATGGTAATTAGGAAGTCGTATTGATCGATTAGTAGTGCAATCATTATGATGCATGGAAATATTGCAATTAAATAATTTATGTTTTCTTATTGGACCGTAGTCTTCATGAGGTTTTCTTATTTAGGATAGATTTTTTTTTTTTTTCAATAAGATATTACTTGTTTTTTCATTTTATCAACAGGAATTCTTCTAGGACTTGTTTCTCTGTTCCTATTATGGATTGGATTTCTCGTAAAACTAGTATAAATGGGTTTTTGCTGGAGAGGTGCAGCCGCTGTTGTACCACGATATTATTCAAGAAGGCTTTTGTTGTAAAACCTAATTGTTCCAGCCTCAATCTTCCCCTTCGTAGCCCTACATCAATGAAAAATAGCTGCCCTAAGTTCACATTAGAAATGATTTGATGCTTGACGCTTTTTAGAATGAAGTGTAGAATTATCTGATTAAACTGTTATTTGTTTTATTTCACATACTAACCGTAGTAAGGATAACTTTTCAAAAGATGCAACAATGAATTGATGCATGCTTCAAAACCATGAACTTGAATTGTTTAATAAAAGTCAGGTTTCAGAATTTTCACAAATAAATAGTATTAGAAAAGTACTTTGCTTTCATAGCGAATATGCCTACTTTATAAGCAACTATTGGCAAGCACAATTGGCATAGAGTGAAATTGTTTGGTGAAGCTGCAAAATTTTTCTGGGCTATCTCTGATGGGGAGAAAGCGCTTGCAGTTGTGGGTGTTAAAGAGCTAATAACTGTTTTGCTAGTCTGCAATTTCTTTGCTTTGAATCAAGATATATTATGCGATTGAAATGGCCTATTTTCTTGAGGCCTTTCTGAATGAGAGTAGTGTTGGCTATTATTATTGTGCAATAACAGGTTCTTCCCTATCATAAGATCAACATGGTAAATGAGCAACATTACTTGTTATAGAGCTTTTCTTGTAACTTAAGGTCTCATATGTTAGGCTGATTTAAAACAAAACTTGCAGACCAGCACAAGAAACTTTCAGCTGGATGTTATTACCTCAAGTCTGTAACTATTTACCCAATAAAGTCATGTGGAGGTTTCTGTGTGGGAAGTTGGCCTTTGAGCAGTACTGGTAACATGCTTCATATCATAAGTTTCTTTTTGCCTAATGTTTTTGTACATTTCTTTTTAATTGATCATCAATAAACCCCGCATTTCAGCAAGATTTTTATTGGAATGTTATAGCTCTTATAATGCTTATTTGATGTAATATTTAGCATCAGATATTAAATACTGGAACTGTCAATTTGAGCTGTAAGGTGGAGTCTTAACTAATGGATACTTGTATCATTGGTTAAAATGTTACTTTGTTTCTGGATAGGCTTGCTACATGATCGGGAATGGCTTCTTCAAAATTTATCTGGCGATATTCTTACACAGAAAAAGGTAGTTTGAGCTTGTTGCACTAGCTGTGTCCTCATGCAAGATTATATATATTGTCAAGTTTAGCAGTACCTAGTATCAATTCATCCCAATCATACATATGTTCAGATACATACCTGATTTGACATAAGAACTGTTACCCATTCTGATACCTGAGCAAGCGTTTAGGTATTAAGTATTCATGTAACAAGTACTAATGTTCTAAAAATCTTAACAAATAGGAGCAGGCTTCATGCTTCGTTTCCTGCTTTGTTTGTACTTCCTTTTCGACTTGTTTTGAACTTTTCCCTGTATAAACTACATAATATGCATCCCAACAGTCCATCTCACACTAGAGTACAAATGTTAAATAAAAATTATTGAAATGGAACTCTGCTCTAAGTTTTGATTAACTTTGGACTAAGTCCTACAGAAATCACATTGACAGTAGCTATGATTTAATTTTGACAGTTTTCCTGCTTGTCTTCATTTAGTTCTATTTTAAAGTAAAATATGCTTCTTATTTGTTTCATTGGAGGCAATACTATGTTGCTTAGTAATTATAGTACAATTTTTGTAAATTACATTATAGAAAGAAAGGTTTGAACCACATCAGCCACATACTATGTGAGCTCAGAAGATGTTTTTCATATTTGAATATTAAAGTTGCTATGTTTGTACATCCACTCTTGAGACTCCATCTTTAATTGGAATTTGACTGTCAATTGTAGACCTTGTTGAACTGGATCAAAAAGAATAAACTGAACAGGAGATATGTATAAATCCCCATTGCAATTAGAAGTTCCAAGGTTAAAAGAGGGATGGAGGTGAAAGAGACAAACATCATTCCTAACTAAATAGAATACTGAATGACCTGAAATATCATGCTTCATTCCAACTAACAAACGTTACTTGAACAGTTGATGCAATTACCTTGTTTACACTTTTGCTTATTGTTTTGTGGTTAATTCTAGAAATTTCTTATAGTCTTGATTTTTATTATCCCATGGAAATTCAAGGGTTGTTACATCTGACTTTCTTTTCCAGGTTCCCGAAATGTGCTTAATCAGTACTTTTATTGACCTTGATCAAGGGATGATGTTTGTGGAGTCTCCTCGATGTAGTGGAAAATTGCAGATTAACCTACAAACAGGCTCATGCCTTGGCATGAGGGAAGAAATTATAATGCATGGCCAGAGGTGTGTCCTAGATGCATATCAGTTATTTGATTTTTAAATTCTAGAATCTACTTTATGTGGCCTTCTTATGTGTTTTACAGTTGGACATGGCTATTACAAGCAAGTTTAAGATTCTAGAAGTAAATTATAGTTGAACTTATAAAACCATTTGAAGTTGGTTCTTATTCTCTAACTGCACTGCAGCTAGAAAACTGTATGCAGCAAAGTTTCATCTTATATAACCTTTCCATCATGTTCTTCAAGTGTAGCTTGCATTCTTATCTTGAGGATTCCGACAATATGGACCTGATGGTTCTTTTATTGAATAACAGATATAAAGTATGTACTTATGATGCTGATGTCAACTTATGGTTTAGTAATGCTGTTGGCTGTGCTTGCACTTTGATACGTTCTAATTCCCATACATCTTACTCGAGCAAGGATAGTATTACGGGATTGTGCAGAGATGTGGAGAGCAGATTGAATTTTTCCAATGAAGCTCAATTCTTGTTAATATCTGATAACAGTGTATCAGACCTCAACAGCAGACTAAAATCAAGTATGTTCTGCTGCACTAGCATATGTTGACTTAGCAAGCTTATAATTCTTACTCTGGCCATGAGCCATGTCCATTTCCATGATTAACTGAACTTTAACTTAATAGTAATATTTGTTCAGAAAATAAGTGAACTTATTGTTCCTGTTGGTAGTAAAGGATTGATCTTGTGCAAATGCATAGAATTGCATTATTTGCAAATAGAATATTCCAGCATATAGATGTGCTAGATATCATGAGTTTGTTTGCTAAGTAATGTAACCTTGTATTGTGTAGCATAAAATCTTCTTAATATGAACTTCAATCTATGCGTTATATGTTATTTTGGATAGAGATTAATATTCTGAACCATCAGAAAAACCATGCTCTTGCACCTTTTTTTTTTTATGATAGTCTGTTAGGATCAATAACAATAAACCTAGGATATGGAGAGTATAATTGAGGAGAAAGAGAGAGGGGGTTGTAGGCAATGATGCACAAGGTAGTTAGTAGTGCGAGGGTGTAGAATGGGTACAAGGTGGGGAAAATAACTGAATGTACGGGTTGGGTAGCTAAGTAGGGGGGCAGAGAGAGAAAATCATTATTTAGAAAGTTAGAAGAAAGAATATTGTAGACAGAGCGAAACCATTCTCTCTGAGGAGCTTATTCAGCTCTGGATAGAAGGTGTTCTTGTGAATCACCTTGTAATAGCAATATACTTCCTCCATTATCAATCATCAATATAATACAACTCTAGTGTATTCAACTAGAGTTTTAACATTGGTCCGACCTGCCGGATACTCTCAATAGGGATGGGAAGATCAGTTTTTTTTTCGAAGACTAAAAAAAAAAAAAAAAATTTTGAGTAACCTACCTTGATGCTACCTAAGATGTC
>JAJMLV010240281.1:0-22501 GCA_027123465.1 Erythroxylum coca
GCTTAAAACTTTCATGCAAGTTACTGATCAGGGCAGCAGTCAATAACCTCATGCAGGTACAGATTTTGAAAATTCATTACTCCCACATCTGATCTCCAACAATTACATGCTATATACCATTTTCAAGATAATTGCTTCCTCTACAACTCTTCAGAAGATCACTCAAGCCAATTCAATTCACAGAAATTGCTAAAATTGCTTCTAATCAGAATGTGCACCAAATCCACTCTTAGTCTAGGTTTCACCAAATTGCTCAAAATCAGTCAATGGTTAACAGTGAATATCTCCCAATATACATATCGAAAAATTGCAAAATCAGTGGGAATGGAAAGATAACTTAATAAGCTTCAACTTTCATTTAGACCCTTTTCCCTAACTCCATCTCAATTAATTTAGAAAAATCATCAAAACTAGTAGATCATTGGTTCGGTTACTGTTCACAGTAACCTTAACAGTAATTTTCCATGCCAAATTTCAACCTCTTA
The DNA here is from genome assembly GCA_027123465.1 of Erythroxylum coca. Taxonomy (NCBI): domain Eukaryota; kingdom Viridiplantae; phylum Streptophyta; class Magnoliopsida; order Malpighiales; family Erythroxylaceae; genus Erythroxylum; species Erythroxylum coca. Next base: position 486 of record JAJMLV010240281.1, read on the forward strand.
AGGATAAAATTAGACAACACCTATTTCACACAAAATTGTAGCCAACAAACCAAAGTTTCATTGGGCACAAACCTCACCTCATTTGCATACCTACACAATTAATTATGATCAAAACAGTAAACCATGTACAAATGACAATTTTCCAGCTTTGATGTTCAATTCAATTCCTTTTATTCCCATGTCCATTCTATTTCAATTAGCACTCAATTTAACTCATTCATTCACCCTAACCTTCATCAAACACTTCACTTCAACATAAACCCTCAAAATTTCAGCATCCATATTCAATCAATTTCTTTTAAGTACTAATCTTCTAACCTTACTAAAATCACTTCAAAACCACCTTTTATACACTAATCATCTTAACCTTGGTAAGTTTTATACAAACATACCCAACAATTTAACCCATATGATTCATGACCTTTATGCATCCTCAATCATATATAATGCACAATATGTCACAATTCTACATGTAACAAACATAGAATAAAATCTTACCTATTTAAGCTTTTAACCCTTCAATTCTTCTTCACTTCTTCTAACTACCTCACCAACCCTCCACTTCACTTTAGCCATACGATCACCATCATAAAAGGGGGTGGAGATGAAGGCTCTTAAAGTAGAAAAGAAAAAGGGGAAGCAACGATAAGGCTAAAGCCAAAGGAGAAGCCAAGGCAAACTATGAAGATTTCGGTGGGATGAAGGAATAAACTCAATCTTTTTCATTCTTTCCCTTTTAGAGATCCGTGAATGGATGAGCAATAATAAGAGTAGTCAATGAATTGAAGAGCATCGTGAATGATGCAACCAAAGAAGACAAAAACAAATAAAGATTGGAGGACACTTGTCACTTTAGAAAGAAAAAACAAAATAAACAAAAGACAAAAGTCAATAACTAAACTTTAATCAATTAATTTCAATTCCTTATTGCATTTTCAATGGTCCCACGGTTAACCCAATAGCCTAAGTCCATTTAACAAAAACTGACCGGTTCGCCACTTGGCGAATTTTTTTCCGGTCCGAAAATTTTCTCCGAAAAATTTCAGAAAAATTCCTAAAACTCCCTTAAAATGTAAAACAGTCAATGGCTCACTCAGAATAATTTTTTAAACCCAATAGCTACGTTAATCACAATAAAATTGCCTTAGGCACAAAAACCGGGAATGTCATGTATGCATGTACAGTAATTTCATGTGCACAGATTTCACTATTCACTAGTACCAGTATGCATGGACAATACTAATAAATCCCTAGCAATCTCATCCTATGCCAATTTACTATTTTACCCTTCCTGTCTGGGGTGGGATGTTACAATGATAGTCTTGGAGACTACTTGGGGTTGTTGACAGCAATGGGTCGCAATAAGAAAAAGGTCTTTCATTTTGTTAAAGACAAGTTGTGGAAATGTTTGAACTCATGGAAGAACAAGCTGCTTTCAAAGGCGGGGAAGGAGATTTTACTTAAGACAATGCTTCAGGCGATTCCTAATTATGTGATGTCATTGTTCCTGTTGCCGAAAGGGATTTGTGATGATATGGAGAAGTTGTTTGTGGATTTCTGGTGGAGAAGGAATGGACAGGGGTCTCTGAATTTACATTGGATGACTTGGTAAAGATTATGCAAGCATAAAACTCATGGGGGTCTTCAGTTCAAGCATATTCGCGAATTTAACTTGGCTATGTTAGGATGGATTGGTTGGCATTTAATTAAATACCCCAATTCACTTATGGCTCAAGTTCTTAAAGTCAGGTATTTTGTGCACTCGAGTTTTATGGAGGCTAATATAGATGCCAATCCTAGTTATGTGTGGAGGAGCATTTGGGAGAGTAAGCAGGTCTTGCAAAAGGGGATGTGTTGACGGGTTGGTTCGGGTGAGAAGATTTCTATTTGGTTGGATGCGTGGATCCCAGACCCTGAGAACTTTTGTGTTTCCACGGTCTTTTCTCCAGACAAGCAAGTTTTCAAGGTGAGTGATTTAATAAAAGAGGGCAGATGGGATATAGATTTGATTGAAGCCACTTTTAATGAGAGGGATTCTTCTCAGATACTGTCTATTCTGTTAAGCAATTATGCTGAGGATAATCTATTCTGGTTGTTCGATACGAAAGGGGTATTTATAGTTAGACCTGCTTATCGTGCATTGTTAACTCAAGTAGAAGAACCTGACCATCAAGCTCTGCGTATGTGGTGCAAATTCTGGAAGCTACCATTACCGCCACAGGTGAGGAACTTTGTATAGCAAGCTTCCAACAATATATTGCCGACAAGAGTGTCATTACGGTAGTGACGAGTACCGGTTCCATCCATCTGTCTTCTTTGTAATTTGGAGGAGGAATCGACGTTGCATCTGCTAATGAATTGCAATTATGCTCAATAGGTATGGAGTTCTTCTATCTTTGGGTGGTACAGACCTAGTATTGCGTACTTTGTTGATTGGTTGAGAGCGGTTGCATTGTTATCTAATGATAAAGACGCTAGTTTGATATTGGGTATTTGTTGAAAAATTTGAAATGCTCGAAATAATTTGGTTTGGTCGAATAAATACAAGTCGCCGATAGTAGCATGGTTTACTGCTCAACGCATGCAAAATGTCTGGCAAAATGTCCAAACGACTAAGCCACAACATCAGCAGCAAATTAGAGCTAGGAAATGGCAAAAGCCGTTGGCAGACTGGGTAAAGGTGAATGTGGATGCAGCAACACATGTTAACGATTCAGATACGTGGTTTGCTTTGATGGCTCGTGACGATCATGGTAGTTTCTTAGTTGCTAAAACTGGAAGGTTTAGAGGAATGTTTTCGCCAAGAGTGGCAGAGACCTTGGCCATTAAGGAGGAGCTAAGCTGGGTACAGGAGAAGGGCTGGAGTAATGTGATATGTAAGAGTGACAGTCTTGCAGTTGTTCACGATATTGTGGAGAGTGACAGTTTAGATTTTACTTCCTTTGGTGCTTTAGTGAATGACATTAGAATGCTATTGATTCAATTTCAGGATAACTGCAGGGTTGTTGCAGTACCCAGGTAAGCTAATATGGCTGCCCATGAACTAGCTCAAGCTACTAAAATTGATGAATTTGTTGGTGAGTGATTTCATAACCTACCCAACATTGTTAGGGATGTTTTATTAGCTGATTCTATTTAATAAAACAACCCTATTGTGTTTAAAAAAAAAGATGAGTTAGAGAGCCTAATAGCATATGAAAGAGATGCGTTCTACCAACTACTTATCCTGTTATAAATTGTCTCTAATAAAGGCAATTAATCCTTGTAAGTTAGTATCTTAGTAGTGATGGAGACTCCAAGATACTTGAATAATGCTTGTAGCGATTGAAGACTACAAGTTCTTAAGAGATGATCAACTAAATTGTGAGATCATGCAGAGACATATAATTTGCTTTTGATAATGCTAATGGACAGACTTGAGGACTTTGAGAACAATTATCGTGAGATGAAAAATATTTATATTTAATAGGAGTCTTCAACGCCAAGCAAGAGTCAATTGTCTACAAATGCTAAGTTGAAAAGCTTGAGCTCTTTGCAATTTCAATGATACTTGAAATTTTCACTAAGTTCAATATTGTGGGAGATAAGATTAATGAGTACCTTATTACAAAGAATAAGTAGATAAAGGGGTAGGGAATCTCCTTGCCTTAGACCTTTAGCCTATTAAATATTCTGGTCAGTTCTCCATTCACTAGAATACAAAAGACATTCGAGAGATGTAATTATGGATCCGTTCAATGAAAATACTAGGAAAAACCATCGACTTTACGACAATTGATTAGGAATCTCAATCATTTGAGTCAAAAGCCTTATGGAAGATAATTTTTAATGAGCAAGTCCTATAATACTTGAAAAGTTCTTGAAGTGGGAGAATGTTATTAATGAACATTGACAAGGGCCAATGAGATTCTTTAAAGTCTCTTTCCATCTCAAACTAAGAATTTTTTAGATCTTAGATATTGCGTTGCAACATGATATAAATCTTAAGTTTTGTATGGATTAAGGCCAGCCATATTGGGGACCATGTAGGTTTTATTCAACCCTCTTAGCATTTTTCCTATTTATAAAGAATCTCATAACAATTTCAGAGACTAAGTATCCAATGATGCTCCTTTTTTTTTTGTTGAGATGTAAGGCGTTAAATCCATTAGGACCTGAGGCTTTATTAGGGCTAAGGCTCATTGAGCTACTTCTATATCAGACTTTGTGAAAGGTCTGACAAGGAAGTTTGCTTGTATTAAATCCAATTGAAGAGAGATAAATCCACTAACCTCATGCATAAATGAAAAAAAAAGTTAATTTCCCTGTTAAAAATGTTCTTCAAGTAGCTATAAGTTAAAGCCTTAAGATCCTCCTGATTGTTGATTTTGTTCCCAAAGGAATTTGATAAGATACTAATTCTATTTTGATTTCTTATTGTGAGCATTGAACTGTGAAAAAAAAAATGGTTCCTTTAACTCTCATTGAGCTAAATGATAAGCTTGAATGTAACTTCCCAGATCTTGTTCTTCATGTAGCTTAAGCTAAATATTTGAGGGGTTCTTGTAACATTCATTCTAGACTTCATTAAGAATATCCCTTGCAATTTTGACCTTTTGCTCGGTTATGAGGAAAAGACTCTTATTGAGGGTCTTCAACTCCTCTTTTGTAACTTTTAGGTTTCTCATAAGTTGGTAAGCCTTGCATCCTTCAACACGCGCTTGCATACCAAAAATTATTAAACCTATACGGAGCTTTAATTGGCCCGCTTCTTGTCATATTGAGAGTGAGACTTTGAACATATAGAGCTGGTGAAGTGTGCTCAATTAAAGGGTTAAATTCACCATTATTGTGTTTAACTTCTTCTCTATAAGCCAATCTCCAGTTTGCATGTTGTTCCAAGCAATGTTATGAATACCGTACCAGACTCGGTATCGGATTAAGCTCTAGAACGGAACTGTACCGGTATCAGTCGGTACCGAGTACCGTTTTAGGATATTTTTTAAATTTATAAAATAGTCCCTAAACTTTTTAAAAATTGTAAAATAATCCATATTGATATATTATACAGCTGTACTGTATACTTTACTAGTTTACTGTTTACATCAAACATACTTTCAAAAATCTTAATAATAAATAATAATGACATTTAATTTGAAATAACAATAATTTTAAAATATTTTACATATTCAATTTCCAATTCCAAATTGCAAATTCCAATTCAATTTCCAAATCCAATTTTCAATTTCAAATTGCAAATTTTAATTTCTAAGTCACTTCTAATTCCAAATTCCAAATCCAATTTCAAATCCCAATTCAAAATTTTATTTCCAATCCAATTCAAAAAATCAATTCCAATTCCAAATTTAATTTTCAATCCAATTCTAAAATTTAATTTCAATTTCAATTCTAATTCCAAATTTAATTTCCAATCCACTTCTAACGAATTTCTTTACCACATTAACGAATTTAAAGCAATTCATTAAATAAAGAAGGCTTAACATGCCACTAAGAATGTTGAACATAAGAATAGTGAAAAAAATAACCAATAACATTTAACCGTATCAGTAGCTTCTTTGTGCAATTTGCACCACTTGAACTTCATATATGCTGTATAAAATTACAATTGGCCTGGGGGCATCAATATGTCCAAAGAAGAAGAGTTGAGACGTGTCATTGTCATAAATTAGTCTGTGTGTGTAGTGCTGCCTGGAATACTTCACATAGTTTCTGATTGTGTAGTTGAACTGCTTCAGCAATTACTTCTACATTTCACATTCCAAATCATTTCAAGTTCCAGGGCAAACAGCTCAGGCTTCTTGCATACAGTATCTTGAGAATCGAAATATCTGTATTTAAAAGCTGTTCCATCCTAATGCATGAAAAGTAGAAATATATGAAAGAAAGAATTGTCAGTATGTAATATGATCATGCTACAGCATCGGCCTGCCTTCTGGTCAATCGTGCATACAAGCCATCCTGATGGAGTAGCTCCCGGTGACCACCCATCTATGTCAACAGAAACGAAAATATGAATGTAGCTTAGTTCTGAAATTACATAAAGTGCTTGCAAAACATACCATAATAGCTTTCAGGATATGTACATTGGCTAATTATCTCATCCTTGACAATTTAAGGAAACTTGGCAATTCCGAAGTTAGATTTGCTTTAGCAAAATTGTTTGTTTGCCTGGTAAATGCAGTATATGGGTAATGCAAGAAAATAATACCATATGATCTTTGTACCCATATATCTTACAAAGAACCTATATATAACACCTGACCTTCCTAAAATAAAACAATATGATTTTCCCAGAATACCAACCTCAACTATTTTACCGTCACTCATCACCACTATCCGGTCAGCAGCTTGAATTGTGGAGAGCCTGCAGAAAGTTAATCATCAATATTCCACCCACAATTGTAACACTTGAAGCATAGTGTAGAAGACTACCTGTGTGCAATTACTACCACAGTTCTCCTTGATGTTGTCTCACTTCTGATAGCACGAAGAACACCCTAATTCGATCACAAAAAATCAAGTCAAAACTCTAATTCTCCCATTCATCGACTTCCTGAATTCAACATCTTCCTTGAGGAGAAAAGGAAAAACCCCAAAGTGATGGCATATGATTGTCAAAAAGTGGTTACCTTAACATTGTGTTCACTTTCTGCATCCAGCGCACTGGTGGCTTCGTCAAGGATCAAAATGGCAGGGTCCCTAAGAATAGCTCTAGCAATGGCAATTCGCTGCTTCTGACCTCCACTAAGCAAATCATCATCAACAAGGGTCTTGTAACCATTGGGAAGAGATGTGATGAAGCCATGAGCATAGGCCTGCTTGGCAGCCCACTCAACTTCTTCCTCTGTTGCATCTCGTGGACAACCATATCTGATATTGGAACTAATATCCATGCGGAAAAGTTTTGGTTCCTGTTCAAGAGTTTCCCTATAAGGAGGTAGCCCTCTGGATATGCTAAAATCTATATCACTAAAAGTAGATGGGTAACCTGTCCCACGTATCCAATTCTTTCTCTGAACCACTTGATGTCCAAATCTCCAAGTGAAAAGCCATCGACTAAAATCTGCAATTAATTAAACTTAGATTAAGTAATAAGCAACCACAGAATCACAATTACTGAAAGGTAGCAACAACTGTGGAGCTACCCTCTTATCAAACACTGGTCTTCATTCTCCGAGACAAAAGCCACTAATCAACAGTAGAAATTAGGAAATTTTACTGATTCCATCTCAAAATAGATTAGGATTGTCAAAGTCCAAAGAACAACTAAAGGACAGCCTAAATTTACCTGTCCATTTGATGGCTCATAAAGGCGGAGCAGTAGATTGACCAGGGTGCTCTTCCCACTGCCACTAAGACCAACCTAACCAAGATTAATAATAAATAATAAATCATTCAGATTTTGCCATATAACAACGATGAATAGGAAGATAGTTCGCTTACAATTGCAACCACTTCCCCAGGATTTACCAAAAGGTTCACATGGTGCAGTACAGGTATCTGCAAATCATATTAAGTCAAGATCGAGATAATTACAGACTTTGATATGAAAATTTGGCCTATTGAGAACATCAAAAGAAAGAATGAAGTTTCTATCTTCAAATTTGGAAAAACCATAACATCTCCTACTAGATTTTATTACCTCTACAAAAGTGTTGCACTCTCACAAAGAAATCTGCAAATATTTACTGGTCACCAGGAACTAGTATAACAACCACATGCACAAGTGTATAATTCAAACGGATTTCCCATATTTTAGAGCATAAAAGTGAAAGTTAAAAGAAATTGACAGGTATGTGATCAGGATGTAGGTGCTGTATGGTTAATGGTAGAGAGGAAAAAGCATACCGTTGCTCTTGAAGGATAATAAAAAGACACATCCACAAACTCTATTTTTCCCATCAGCTTTTGTAATTTTAACCCTGAATAGCAGTAATATCCACCATTACCAAAGATAAGAATCGTCACTTGAAGAAATGTATTATTGAGAAAAAGGACTTGCACCAAAGTGCTTTCTGCAATTCAAATTTGTATTCAATATATACTTGACTCTTCCTGAAAAGAATAGCAAAAGTATCTTGATGTGCACATCACTAGGCAGATTTTATAGCAAAGATTCAATTCATAGGTCCATCAAAGTTACCACTTAGAAAACCATTAAACCATAACAATACCAATGCGATTGTCGTTTAATACGTATGTGCTTTTGAAATTGTTCTCTATTAAAAATTCTAAAAGATCAAGCAGTCATTGGTTAACATGATATTGCATGTGCATTTTAAGCTGCAACAACCCCCAATCTCTAAGTACAGAGTGCAGGCACAACCCACCAACATAAAAAGAAATAATTCAAAGAAAAGGCAACAAATATGTCTGGCACTCTGTAGTTAACAAGCTTGCCTTTTGATACAAATTGGTCACTTGGCAAGAGATCCATCAATTGGAAGACCTTTTCACTTGCCCCAACAGATTGCATCAAAGATGATAAATTATCTCCTACCCACCATGTAGAGTATATCAGCCATTCACTATACAATATAAATTTCGTAAGTTGCTCAGCTGTGATATGACCAGCCAGAATAGACATTCCTCCTACTACCACAGCAATGACCTTAAAAAAGATGCAAATTCCAAGTAAGTTGAAGTCAATCTAGACCATAAATGTTTTGCAAACAAAAGAAAAAGATCTTAATAGAAAAGTGAATAGTCATCAAAAGAGCCATATAATGTAGTATCCAAATCCAGGAAAGATTACCTGAACAAGGCTCATAATTGGTCCATATTTCATAATATCAAATGTTGTTAGGGGCAAAGAACAAAATTTGCTAACTGTTTCACATTAAATAATGAATGAAATTGCCATTACAACCAGTTTTTTTGTGAACCCAAGCTTGAATTAATACCTTTCCATAACCCTCACATATCTCTCCACCTTGTAGAAGTGAGTGATTGCATAACCACTTAGTTTCTACCAAAGAATAAAAATGACAAGTTGTTTCTATATTACACCATTTTATAAGTAGATATTTTTGTAAGCCTAGCAATAGCATTCTAACTCTTTATTAAGGATCCAGTTTCATACTTGGCTTAAGTCTAGGTCTGCATCACCTTGCCATAATTAATTTGATACAACTAATGGCAGTGAGGGAAAGACAATTATCCAAAAACAAAATACAGTATGTCCAAGAGCATAGAATTACAGGTTGCTAATGTCCCCTGATTGACTAGAATTACAGGTTGTGTTGGTGCCAAACTGGTATAATTTAAAGCTACACCCAGTTAAAATTAAACTTGTGATGAAGACAAAGTCAAGAAGCGCCATGTTTATTGAGTCCGATAAATCATAAAAAATATCAATCAAATGTTGAGTAGTTATTCAATTAAAAAATATAGAAGATTTTGTCGCAAATAGCAGTTCAAGATTCGAAACTCAATAACAGGGGCTCCACCTGAGTGGAATGATAAAGTGTGTTGAAGCTCCAATTCCAGAATCCATATGCAGCACTTTGCCTCAGGCTTATATCAGCTAATTTCTCCAGCCACAACTTGTACCTATAAGGCAAAGAGATATACCCATCCTCCTATCAGAACATATATATTACCGCAGATAGGTATTCTGCAGGAATTTGTTTCACTTACATTTCAAAATTTTATTACCAAAATAAGAATACCTGTAGAACTTCATAATAGCACAATATTCTAGGGATATTTTTACCTTCCAACTTCTAATTTTTCTGTTCCATATATTCGGACTGTTCTCATCAAAGAGAATGTCTCTTGTGCCACCTGCATTTAGATGATACAAAATTCAGTCAAAGCCAGAGTCAGATACCTTCATCTTTAACTTATGTAAAGGCTTCTCATCTTACTTGATTAGCAGAAGCAGTAAACTCTTGTGTCAACTTGGCCGCTTTCTTCTGGTACCTAACCAGAAACAGTAGTTGCAGTCATGATTGGCAGTGTTTGGATACAATTCAAAACAATAGTTGAAGTAACAACCAGAACTGTCTGGATACAGTTCCAGAAAACAAGACTTAATACAAACTTTAAATTTGTGAACATGCATTTAAAATGTGCATGTTGAATTTAATGTCCTTTTAGAATCGTTCCACCTGATGGTTTTCCTCAAAATACAAGCCATGTTCTACTAGAGATACAATTACTATTCAAACTTCTTCCATTTCTCAGATAGAACTTATGTAAACTATATTAGGCCACCATGGGAACAAATGCGTTGTGGACAATTTTGTCCCAGTGAGATCAATACTTGTCTTCTAAAGATAACGGCAAAATACTTTATTAACCATCCAAAAACCACATATTAGGTTTATATCCCTAGTTTACGAAAGGGAGATAAATACAGTAAAAGTATTCTCAAAATTTAAAAATCTTACATGCCATAGATCAGCATCACGGCAGCTAAGGCTGAGCATATCACCAAAGTACATAGACCAAGTGGCCATGATAGAATGAGCAAGTAAATCAAAGCACCTGTACCCTAAAAAACCATCAGAGGACAAGATAAATTAGTAGTTATAGGAGAGAAGAAACAGTTACTAGTAACTGGAAGGTCGCCAGTACCAACCTGTACAACATTCCGAAGAATCAAATTAAGATCATTCCCGATAACCCGTGACACTTGTTGACAATCTGAACCAAGCCTACTAGTCAAATCACCAACTGTTTCATTGTCAAAAAATGATATATCCTGCATAAATGTGCCACCATATTAAGTTCAAACAAAAGTATTTCTTAAACTAAAAAGCATATGTTACACCGGACTTCATGCAAGTAGCAGCTTAACGATCAGAACTTGCTGGACCTGAAAAAGAAGAGTAGAATATAGTGTTTCTCTCATTCGTTTCACCTACACAGTTATCAGAACTCAGTCAGCATAAGAGCCATGCTCCGCCATCGAAAGAAGTTAACCATAAGAGAGCCACTCACAAGAATCATGTTAGCGATGCCAAAACAGCAACCTCGTAGTCCACTGAAGTTCAGAAAAAACATAGTATAGTGTCAACTGCTCTGTCGCAAGGTTCACAAAAGGCTCAAATTCCTTATAAAGAGTGTAAAAAGATTTCATTTTGAAGATCAATATCCAAAAATATATTTATATATCAGCAGACCATTATATGAAGTTGCTAGCCTTTAGCCAGATGACTTGTCAATCAGTAGAAACTGCTAACAATTTTCATCTAATTTCTTAGAAAATAGAGTTCTAATTTCTTGCATCAGAGAATAGAGAATTTGAGAATCTAATTTCTTATAAAATAGAGTTCTAATTTCTTGCACTAATGCCCACTCAGAACTACAAAAAGAGCAAAAAGCAGTATGTTTGTAGACTTCAGGTTACAGATAAAAAAAAAAGGGACTTCCGATCATACAAGACTTTGACCTGCATATTCCCGACGTAACACATAGCAAAACCAATAGACGCACGTTTCGGTGGAACACTGCAATTTCAGAGCTTTTAGCCGAAAAGATTGATGCTGTCAAGTAATGTGGTATTGATATCTCTGAAAGCTGAGACAATCACCATAAACCACCAGTTAGTCAATGAAGTTATTTCCGAAAGCCAATTTAAATGGCTTCGCCTATTCAGAAATTGGAAAAAATAAAAATAAAAACCAACATACAGCAGCGAGAATCAGAGCAGAGAATGCAGCGAAAATGACCCAACTATCTTGCGCCACCAACCGCCACATACGGCTGAGCGCGCTCCATATGGTCACCGGTTTGGCCAAGAACTTAACCTCCAAGTCATCAGATAAGCTCCACCAGCTTCCACCAGGCAAAATCGACGGCAGAAATTCAATAAACTTGCGAATCCTCCCATGCAACTCTAAATTACCATCATCTCTCTCTTCTTCGTCGAACTCCTCCACATCTACACCATCCTTCTCCACAGAGTATCCGTTCATATAAGCAGAAGAATTCAACGGGTAGTAGAAACGAGAACGATTAGCTTTCGTAAGAGGATAGAACCGCAGCCGGTTATCGGACGGGAAGCGAACGGTTGCCGAGTTCAACTTTTTGGCCGCGGATGGTCGTCGACGCTGATGCGGCTTAGAGAGAAAGCGAGGTAGCGAGTTGCACAGCAGGAGAGCCATGGAAAAGAAGCGAAAGAAGCTTGTAGAAACCACCGTCAAAGGTGTGTCCCGGCGGCAGAGGGAAAATGCGACGGACTTGAAGGAGAGCGCCACCGCCGTATAAAATTTCTTCACTTTGCTCTCCAAAAATGGCTTCAAATTACACTGGGACCCAGAAAGGACTGATGTTCGTTTTGGGAACATCTCCTGACCGTTGGATGCTCCTCACAGAGAAGGTAGTGACGTGTTTGACGAAGAGACACAAAATCGGATCGCCGATACCGTGAGCTGACTCGCAAGCTGACGCTACACGGCTCTAATTCCATGTAGCGCCAGATTCATAGCTTTTTTCACGAAATTGCCACCGTCACTTTTCGCCATTTCCCTGTTAACATAGGGACATATCGGTCTTTATGTAGTTAAATATCTAACAACATTATAGATCAAGTGCACCGTCCGCGAAGCAACTAAATCTCTCTTACTTCGTCTACTTCAATTTTGAGTTTGCCATGGCTGTGATGCTAGGGAACCTAGCTCTTTTTTTGGACGGAGCCTCGCCACGAGCTGTCTTGCTGGAGAGGAAGGTTAGGCCGGTGGCGCTGGACTTGGTTTTGAATTTGTACAAGAGAGAGGCTAACGCATATGGCTCTTTGGGAGTTAAAGGAATGGAAGGGGACAGTGAAGGGAGGAACCAGAGAACTGTAGCGAGAGGGAAAGCGAATTCGAAAATGAACGGAGTGGATTTTGACAGCGATGAGGAGAACGGAGACGGTGAGGAGGAGGGGGAGGAGTTGGATTGGGAGAAGGAGATGAGGAGGAGGCTGAAGGAGATTGAGGAGATGAAAGAGTTGGAGAGGAAGGCTGAGGAGTTGCAGAATACAGTGGAGGAAGAGAGTGAAGGTGAGGAGAGGGAAGAGAGTGAAGAAGCGAAGAGAATGAGAGTGAGAAAAGAGCTTGAAAAGGTTTTTTTTTTTTAATCTCCAAGTTATGAACTTTTGGTGAATTGAACGTTTTCTAGGGATTAGATTGTATTGAAGAGTAAATTTTGGGAGCTTATTTGATCAATTTACCATTTCTTTTGTTGGTTTACGACGGAGCAGGTAGCACAGGAACAGGCAGAGAGGAGAGCAACAGCTGAATTGATGTTTGAATTGGGACAAAAGGCTTATGGAAAGGGCATGTATGGAAGGGCCATCGAGTTTCTTGAAGGTGCCCTCACCATCATTCCTAGGCCCACATTGTTTGGCGGTGAGGTTGGTGTTTCTGAATTATGAATTAATATATTGGATCGGTTTGTTATGTGGATTGGACATGTTTTCATTGCGAAGTAACGGAAAAGCTATATATTTTCTTTTTATGGTTTTCTGCTCCAGATTCAAATATGGCTGGCGATGGCATACGAGGCTAAAAACCGCCATGCAGACTGCATAGCTCTCTACCAGCAGCTGGAAAAGAAGCACCCTAGTGTCAGCATCCGACGGCAAGCTGCTGAGCTCCGCTATATCTTGCAAGCTCCTAAACTGAAGATAAGCCAGGAGGAGATGGTTACCATTCCATTGATTGGTTCAAGTTATGACAGGTAAATTTTGGTGATTATACTCTAGAAATCAATGCTTTGTACCTTGATGGGCCTTGATACCTGTTGAGTATTAACTTGTTTGCTCCAGCAAATCTTTTCAAGTTGGAAATACATCCCGTTTATCCCAATTTGCAGCAATTATCATGATTCCATTATTAAATAATGCTGCTGCTGTTGAGAATAATAATGATGTTTGATCCAAATGATAGATTTTTATGTTAGCTAGCATAGATAGAACCACGAGCAACATTTACCTAATTTTCTTGTTTCACTGCCGTGATCTGTACTTGTGCAACTCATTATTAAACGCAATCCTGGCAAATGCATGTAGTTAAATGATGCCCCTAAGCATGCCTGAACATTTTCTGGAGAAATGGTTACCTGCAATACAATGAATACTAAGGGCTTGTTCTGTTCGGTCTCAAATTCTCAATATCAAGTCTTCAATTTATGCTTTTGTATACCAGATTTTATCCTGCCCTTTTTTTGAGTTAGTATCTAATCTTACCTTTTGCAATTAGTTTTTCTTTCCTTTTTGTCATTACATACTCAACATGACTTGGCTTGTTTTTATCAAACATTTTCCATGTTAATTTGGCGATGTTGTGTGATATATAATATCTCCCAAGCTTGTAATTCATATGAGAGAGTTCTACTAGACTAAGTTAGGTCATTGCGTGTGATGTGATGTAGAAGTTGCAATCATATCACGTTATTGACGTCAGAAAATTGATGATAGGTCTAGAACTAGAAATTGTGTGATTTTGATTTCTGATGTTAGCAGTTTGAATATTTTTGATAATAATAAGTTTGAGTTCTTTTAGATGAAATTCCCAAATCCTTTCATTATTTCTCAGATAACTACTTGAAGTAGTTATATTCTCTTAAAATTGATTAGCCTTTGAAGTGTGTATTTTCATGGTGGCGTTAGATATTTGGACGCTGCAAATATATTGACAACTTAAGATCATTTTAGGCTTTAGCAAAAACTTGACAAGTGATGACTTTGTGGTTATTTCAGCTATGCAGCATCGTGGACTGATAAGTACAAGGACAAGGATCAAATGAAAAGTGGTTCTACAACAAACCAGCTTCCGTCCTCAAGAGACTACTTAGCAGACTTCTTGGTGTGGCGTCCACCAGTTGGATTGGAGAAGAGCCAAACCTTTTGGATAGCTTTGACATTCTGGTTCGCTTTGGTTGGTGCAGCTCTCCTTCTACAAAGATGAAATGTCTAAAAAGAAGTATAATCTAATTGGTTGCTACGAGTTCATTTGGCTATTCACACATGTTCATGTGTAACTTTTAACATTATTGCTCGTGTAAAGTTGAAAAAATAAGTTGATTTTAGTACTAGAGCTCTCCTTCCCGTTCCGTGCCCTGAAGTTAATAGCACTAACAAAATTTTCACCCTATTTACATCTGCCGTTGGGTTCGCAGATGGTACCAAACTGACATTGGTTTGGTATGCCAATTGATTTGTGAAACACTCGAGCAGCCAAAACTATGCCATTTGCTCGTTTTAATTGTTGAATGTAATTGTCCGACTGCAAATTCCATTTTAATTCTAAAGCTTTGAAACTCAATTTCCGTGTAACATTTTCTTTTACTTGCCAGAAAAATAAAAAATGGGCCCAAAAGATGGATCCATAGGAACCAAGCACCACTCGAAGCCTTACTTCTTTCTGACACATCTTCGGCTAGCTAGATTCCGCAACTATCCTTAAAGCCTGTAAAATTAAACAATCCCAAAACCCTAGAGGACAAAACCGTCTAAACTCATTTCTCCCTCTAAATAAAACCCACCAAACCGTATTTCCCACCTCAGCCGCCGCTCTCCGGAACCATCATCTTCTCCTGCCAAAATGACGACCCGCTTCAAGAAGAACCGCAAGAAGAGGGGCCATGTGAGCGCGGGCCACGGCCGAATCGGTAAGCACCGGAAGCACCCGGGAGGCCGCGGAAACGCCGGAGGCATGCACCACCACCGAATCCTCTTCGACAAGTACCATCCTGGGTATTTCGGGAAAGTGGGTATGCGATACTTCCACAAGCTTCGCAACAAGTTCTACTGTCCAATCGTCAACATTGATAAGCTATGGTCCATGATTCCTCAAGACGTGAAGGACAAAGCCACCAAGGACAACGTTCCTTTGATTGACGTGACTCAATTTGGATACTTTAAGGTTCTTGGTAAGGGGGTTTTGCCTCAGAATCAGCCCATTGTTGTGAAAGCTAAGCTTCTGTCTAAGATTGCTGAGAAGAAGATTAAGGAGGCTGGTGGCGCCGTCGTGCTTACTGCCTAGGTTAAAAATAAACAATTTTGTTGTGTTTTCTGGATTAGATGTTGGGATGTTTTTGATTTGTTTATGACTCACTTTAATCTTCACTGTTATATTGTGGGTTCTAGTTGGAGATTTTGGTTTCAATACTATGCAATGCAGGCTTATGTTTGGATCTGAAATTCTGAATTGATGGGTTATGATGTTTGTTTTGAGTTTTATTTTGATTTCCTTTTTGCTCTGGGTTTTTATTAATGGTCAGAAAATATGTTGATGTAAGTGTCTTTCTTTTGTATGGAAGGATGTCTTCAATGGCTGCTCTTGACAAGGAACTCTTGTGTTCTGGTAGGGGACATGCGATATCTTCTGTATCCCAAGTTCTTTGTTTTAATGAGTAACAGTTTTCTTAAAGACACAGGTGTCTTGGGTTAAGAGTTACCTGTGCTCTTTTAGGGATTGTGTTCTGGTAATGTCTAATGTCCACCAAATAGACGGACATTGCGTCGGTCCACTTTTCTCATTGGTTCATCTTGTATAATACGTTGTATAATGCGTGGCTTAAGCCTGGTGTTGGGAGGAAGTGCTTCGTCTCAATGTGGGTTATTCGCCTGGATATAAAAACTAGTTGGAAATTGAAAATACATATTATGCTAACTAAAAAAATGGGTTCTTCGGGCAAAATCATAAAGAAAAGGCTACTCACAACACAATATTCAGTTGGCTAAACAGTCACTTACAATATTCAATTGGCTATACAGTCGTGATTTAGTTATGAAGTCACTTATTCAAACTTCCATACTCTAATGAACTTGCTATTATGCGTTGTGATGACTTTCTTCATTCCAACAGCCAAGCTCGTGATGGGAGGTCTATACCTTCGATGAATTTTGTCAATGTCCTCATTTTTGGACAGCTTTCTGCCACTCACTCTTTCTATCATCACTCTGCCTCTATCTACACATGAGGTGTTGTAATCCAAAACATAGCTTGAAAGAACTTCGCCAGTGTTCTGGTCCTGGACACGTAAGATACCATCTAATCCACCAACTAATAATGTAGACACGTCATGATGAAGATGTTGCATAGCATACACCACATTTGGACTAACTCGTCTTTCCCATAGTCGTCGCATTGTCCTTCAAGGCAGTAAAGCTAAACAATAAATTGCCGTCAAGATGGAAGTTAAATACTTTTAACTTAGAGAAGAAGAAAGTAACCGTAACAGCAAAATTCATCTCTTAATTAGTTCCTCATCTATATGCTTGCTTAAACTTCACAGATTTCAAAGCATCCCAAAAGCAAATGTGCTAGGAGTAGCACGCAAAGAGGGGTAATGGAATGTAAAGATCCCAAACCACCACCATGTACAAAAGATTAATAAAACAGGTATCATAGGTTATCACTACGACTTGACTTAGCGAATCAGATTCAACTTTTGATTCATGGTTTATTGCCTGCTAATTATTTACGGATAATTAGATATCAAAATGTATAGTAGTACTTTAGATACCTAAGGTCCCAACAAGAAGTACATCCAGCAGTCGTCCCCGCAAATACTAGACGAGAAGACGGATTGAAGCACAAAGCCTTTATACCTGTAAAAAGAAGCAACTCCAAATTATACATAATCACTAGCAATGCTTGTTCCCCTGATTATGGCAAGGAGAATATCTAGTGGTCAGTTCTTCATAATTTACAAAGGTGGAACAGACATTCCCTTTGGTTTCCGTAGATATGTATCTCAAACAAGGGGTAACCAAACAGTGAAAAAAGATGAAATATTGAGGAGATAGAGATAAACGGCGCCTACTAATTTACCGAATGAGAAGAAAGGACATTTATGAAGCTCAAACCTAAGAAGTGATAGGTAAGCACTAAGCAGCTATAATCAGAAATTATAGGGATGAACCTTTGTAATCAGTGGCTCTTAGTGTGGCTACCCGGTGATCAGACGAAAGACTTGATACTGTTATCCTCCCTAGAGAAGAACCACAAAGAACCAACTGATCCTCGCTAAAACAAATGCGAGTAACTGCCTCAGAATGCATCCTGTAATAGGAAACACAATTATGAATATTCAAATCACCATCCAAGGACATCACACAAATCCAAGAAATCTTTACTGACATATTGACACCAAAATGTTAACGTGATCTGAGTTTCAGTTTTATGCAAGTCAATTTTTCTTAATTGTATTCAACGAATCTTACCTAATGATTTGCGAGCATCTTTTACTATACATGTCAAATACACGAGCTGTCCCGTCCTCACATCCAACCACAGCATGTGGATCAAAGTAACTTGAGGAGAGAATGAATTAGTTGAAAGAAATAAATAAATGAAAAGAAAGTAAAAAAGAAATATAAAGCATTGGAGCACAGAGGATGAGGTGGATTATTATTCGGCAAAACTAATATTTGATAGAGAGAGATTGTAGATCTTAAAGCCTCCAATCTTTTAACATAATTGAAGTTAATGTACAGCGATATTAAAGGACATGATCAAATATAGGTTAATTTACCGCATGCATAGACCCTTGTTGAATGTGCTTTCCCGTTCAGGAAATAGATTTCTCCGTCCATTGCGCCTCCAAATACATATCTTAGTGCCAACCAAACCCACAATCTACAAGCAGATATTGAATAAGGTAGGAAATATTAAATCCAATCGATAAAAGCCAAAACTATATGCCATCTCTCATCGTAAAAGTAATGATTCTTGTCCAGTTATGTTACTTAACTAGACAAGTGTAAGAGCATTACAAAGATGATGTACAACAAGTGCATCATAGGATGCGGTAGCAGTGAAAGATCTAATTTGTGTAAGCCTCACTATAGGAAGTGAAAATAAGATATAAATGTTAATGTGTTGTTTGACAGAGGCATTTTTCTTAAGCTATAGCTATACCCATTAAGGAAACAGTAACACTTTCAATGGATTCACGCACTATAAAATTCGTTGCAATTTTCACCGATGCATTATAATTAAACACAGCAGATATGCAGATGATAAAGCATACCTTGCTCTCATCAAAATCGAAGTCATAAAGAGATGCTCCATTTGGAATAGCATATTCTCCTACGCAATTGTAGCTGTCTAGGGACCAGAGACGCATAACCTGGAGTCATTTCATTCAAAATTTAAGTGACCTAGCGGGAAGCAGATAACATAATACCAACAATTATCAAAACAAAGTAGAGTTATCATTTGGGTATTAACTCAGAGTAGACTGTCTAAAGAACGGATCGTACCTTGTCACCAACTCCACTGAGAATCAACCCCATCTTTACCCGGCACTGCTCAGCCCTAAGATAAAACCATACATTTTTTCAAGTCGTGCTTTAACAAGATATCAAAACAAACAAAAAGAAAAAAGGCTATTTACCTATAGGAATGGCCTTTCCACTGGTCCACAAAAACAGGGCCTTTGAGAAGAGAAGATCTGTGGTGCTCCATTGCCAGTTCCTCCAAGCACGTGTTCAGTGACTCCTCGGACCAATCAATCCTGCTGGTTCTCTTTTTCGAGCAGAGCTCTTGCAGCAACTTTGACCTCAAAATAAACGCATTCCTTCAACACAAGTCATGGATAACCATTACAGCAAGCGAATTGTTTCTAGAGAAAATAAATTGGCCTTTTTGTGGGTTCATTTGATTGAAGGAAACAGTACCATGATTTGCAAACGACGGAACAGCGAACGACATCGAAGAGTCCGAGATAAGAAAAGATTATGCAAATAATATCGTCATCCAGAGACTGGATGCTCGTCGGATCTCTCCCCCGACTCTTCTTCGACGGCGACGGAACAGAAATACGCTCCATCAGATCGACTGTTTTCCGACTGAAGTGGCGACTAGATTAGGAATGAGAAACTTATAGAGACGGAGAGGAGTCGAGCGGTCGAAGAACAAAATAACATCAATTGTGAAGTACCTCTTGCTAAACCGACAGCACTTTTGTTTATCACTAATGGCTGACGTTCAACGGAACAGGATAGGCACAGGAAAATTGGGACAGACGATTTGAGAGGTCCAAAGATTAAAACGACATCATTTTTGTTAAAAATTTAAACATTGTGCAGTCCTCTATTAAAAGCCAAGCCGCCTGTGATATCTACTTCTAGTTTATACATTATTTATTTATATAATGTATTTAGTAAATTATTTATTTATTTATTTTTCATTTATGTATATAATTAATTATTTGTTTTTATTCTAAAAATACCTTAATTTTTATTTTTTTGTTTATTTCTTTTTATCTTGACGATGAATATAAACATATATTTTTATCCTTATTATTATTAAAAACAAAATTAATAATAATAAGAAATTTAATAATATTATTTAATGTAATTAATAAATAAAAATGAAATAATAATAAGTAGAAAATTTATAATTATCATAATTTAAAACAATTAAATTAATAAGAATAATTAAAGAAAAATAATAATAATTTATAATAATAATAAGGAATATAAAATTAGCAATAACAATAATAATTCTAAAAATAATTTATAAAATAAAAAATTATAAGGAATTTAATAATAATAATAATAATAATAATAATAATAATAATAATAATAAGAAGAAGAAGAAGAAGAATAAGAATATTTATATTTCGTTAATATATTTTATCCATTTATGATTAATAATAATAATAATAATATTATTATTAATGTTATTATTATTATTATTAAATTATTTCTATTATTATTATTAATAAATTATTCTATTATTATAATAAATTTCCTTATTGTTATTATTTTTATTCAAAATCAAAATTTTAAGTATTATTATTATAATTTAGTATTATTATAAAAATGGCAAGAAAGGAAGAAAACGAAGGAAGAAAACATACATACGAGGTCGCGATCGTGCTGAGGCGCAATCGCTGTAACATCCTATTACCTGTGGAAATGTTAGAATAGTAAATATGAGTGATATGAAATGTAATTGGTGTTTGAATATTTTTGAGTGATATGACATATAATTGGTGTTTAAATAGTTTTGAGTGATCTTTTGAATTAATTGTGTGGAAATTAATGTTTGGAAAATGACAGTAGAGAGAAAAAAATTGAAGTGTTGAATTAGTGATGAAAAACACATAAGAGAAGTTTGCTGAAATGAAGCACATAAATAAGATAAGAGAGGAAAAATCTGGTTCTGAACTTCTGTGATTTTACCGTATTGATTTAGGTAGATTTTAACAAAATTATCTTCAAGAAAGTTGTAGATCTTTCCTTTAGCTTTCCATTGATATAAAGTATGAAATTTTTGGACATTGGAGTTGATAGATATAATATTTAGAAATCTGTGATGTTGCATAGGAGGGACATTCGGGACAATTACTTCATTCTGAAATTTTGACCCTTATAGAGATAGAAATTGTTTTTAAGTTCTTCATAAAAGTTGTAAATCTAGAAATCTTCTTTAAAATAGTCTTTCAATGACTTTAATCCGACATTTTTAATGAAAGTTAAGCCCATTTTACTAAACAGGTGTGAAGAAGAAGAAAAAAGGGAGGCGTCGCGATTGCGACTTTGCCGAAGGATCGCGTTTCGCGACCCGTAGGTCCTCTTCCCAGCCTGAACATGTTTCACCATTTTGGCCATAACTTTGTCGTTTGACCTTCAAATGACCTTATTTTTGAAGCATTGGATTCATAACACATTCCTCTATCTCTTCATAAAAATTTATAGCTTTTGGTTTTGACTTGAAAAAGATTGATCGAATCAAAGTACGGGCTACAGTTGGAAGAGCATAATCTGGATATTTTATTGAACATGTTCCTGTATTTTGATGATATCTTAATATGTAGAATTCCAAATAAGATTAATTTTAATTTGGAGTCAACTATAGATATAGGCCTACAAATTGTATAAAGAAGTCAAATTTTGATTCTTTCTCTAAGATATTGAATTTTTGGATGGAAATTGTACATACACTGTTATTGAATGTGAACAATCCAATAATGTTGGAGGTATATCTTCAAATTGAGTGATTTTGATGTCAATGGAAAGATAAGACATAGAGGAACACTTTTCTAGAAGAGAGTATGACCAAATT
>JAJMLV010240388.1:0-10421 GCA_027123465.1 Erythroxylum coca
TTATTATTAATTATTGTAGTAATTATTGGTAATTATTGTTATATTCATTAATTATAATTAATAATTAATATTAATTAATAATTAATAATTAATAATAATATTAATTATTACATAATTATTACACAAATTAACATAACAAATAGAATATATAGCTCAGAGAGAACCTTTAGAATCATAATTAATTAATATTATTATTATTAATTAATAATAATTAATATTAATAATATTGTATTAATTAATAATATAGTATTATTAATTAATATTATTAATTAATATTAATAATATTGTATTAATTAATAATATATTAATTTATATTAATTAATTAATTAATATTAATTAATATTAATTAATATTAATTAATAATATTATTAATAATTATTATTATTAACAAATATTAATTAATATTATTATTGGTGTTAGGTTTAGAAAGATGAGAGGCTATTTTTGACATTTCCAATTCTTGTCCATAGGACAAGAATTTCTGTACCTCAGTTTTGGACGGAACAAAAAATTTTGTCCTTGTCCTCTGAGAATGGAACAAAAATGACTGAAGACCGCAAGCAAACAGGATGGAGGACAGAACTTTTGCGTCTTTGTCATCCGTCCTCACCCCTGAAGACGCTAACCAAACGCAGGGTAATAGTCGAAGACCAGACAAGTCGATATCAAGATGATATAAATAACCAATATGATATAACTCATTTTAGTATTAATTTTCTAGGATACACAACAATATTACATTTTAGAATGACTTGAATTTATGAAAATACCAATATATTTTCAACAACAATGAAATTTATAATTATTATCTTTAAACTATGTATTGTTAGATGTTAGAGTTAATTCGACCTTTCAACAATTTTTAATTGTTACGTTATTACCATAAAATAAGCTAGGAGGTTCACTAGCTATTAGTTTTCCTAATTCCTAGGTAAATTAGTTTGAGTAGTCAAACTTCGTAGCTAATACGCTACTAGTTTTCACTTCAAATTACAACTCTTGTAAAGCCTATTTAACAGGCTTTGTTGCTTGCGAATAATGCAAGGTTGATCAGTAGAATCACTTTCTTCTCTTTCTAAAGTTGTTCAGTTCTATAATATTTCTCTACCAAAGTGGTATCAGAGCCAGGTTTTCTTGGAATTGGACACACCATTCTTCTTGTTTTCAAACAATGGCAGCAACTTCAAGCACTCTCACTGTCTCACAACCACATATACCAATTTTCAAAGGCAACTCCTATGAGTTTTGGAGTATAACGATGAAGATGTTATTAAGATCTCATGATCTTTGGGATCTCGTGGAAATAAGTGTTGCAGAATCCAGCAATGATGAGACTCATCTAAAAGACGATCATAAACGTGATGCAAAAGCCCTCTTCTTCATCCAACAAGGAGGGGATGAATCGATATTCTCCAAAATAGTTGCTGCTACATTAGCCAAACAAGCCTGATCGATCTTGAAAACTGAATATCAAGGATCAACAAAGGTAATTACTGTCAAACATCAATCTCTTTGATGAGATTTTAAAACTTCATTTATGAAAGGCAATGAATCAGTCCAAGAATACTTAGCGCAAGTCTCTTCCATTGTAAGTCAAATGCGTTCATACGATGAGAAAATCACGGATGAAACTATTGTAGCTAAAGTGTTAAGGAGTTTAGCTCCTAAATTTGATCGTGTAGTGGCTACAATTGAGGAATCGAAAGATTTGTCTATTTTTTCATTCGATGAACTAATGGGGTCTTTATACAAGCAAATGAGGCTAGAATCAATAGAATTGCTGCAAAAGAAGAAGAAAAGGCATTCCAGATCAAAGGGGAGTCGGAGTTGTCAAATCAGCGTGCTAGAGGAAAAGGTATAGCAGCTTTCCGAGGTCGAGGCCGAGGCCATGGAAGGAGTAGTTCCTTACACTATTCCTATTGTAACAAAAATGGACACAGACAAATTTTGTTGGTCCAAGCCAGAAGAAGCTAATTATGCTAAGGAGGAGGAAGAGCAAGATGACTTCTTATTCATGGCTCAATTAAGCACGGAGAATATTGTTGGTGATATATGGTATGTTGATAGTGGTTTCTCACGACGGATCCATATTCAAGGATCTTGATGAATCGATAAGGTCACATGTTCGACTTGGTGATGACAAGCAGCTCCAGATTGAAGGCCAAGGGACTGTAGTGGTATTTATAAGTAACTAAAAGAAGTTTATTAAAGATGTAAACTTTACTCCACGTTGTGCACATAATTTATTAAGTGTGGGGCAACTAATCGAGTCAGGCTATTTGTTATGTTTGAAAATGCAAAATGTTTGATAAAAAACAAAGATGAAATTCTAGCATGTGCTCACATGTCATCCAATAGGATGTTTCCCCTTGATATCTCTATAGATGTAGCCATGATAAACGAGACAATGGGAGAAAGTTAGTTATGGCACCTCAAATACAGACACTTAAATGTCAAGGGTCTGTAGCTATTGAAAAACAATGATATAGTTAGCAACTTATCTTCCATTGCGTCTCTATAGAAAATGTGTGAAGGATGCGTGATGAGGAAGCAAGCCAAGAAAGGATTCCCTATTGGCAAGTCCAGACGTGCAGAAGATCTATTAGAGTTGGTTCATGTCGATCTTTGTGGTATTATGAGGCCTGAATCTTTGTCTAGAAGTAAGTACTTTATATTGTTCACTGATGATTTCAGTAGAATGAGCTGGGTATTTCTATAACTCAAGTCTGAGACTTTTGAATATTTCAAGAAGTTTAAAGCAATGCAAGAAAAACAAAGTGGAAGAGATCTTAAGGTGCTTCGAATCGATCGTGGAGGAGAGTTTATATCCAAAGAGTTTGTGACTTTTTGTGAAGACTAAGGAATCAAAACAGAGTTGACAACCCCATACACTCCGAAGCAAAATGAGGTGGTTGAGCGTAAAAATTGAATGGTGGTTGAGATGGCTTGATCAATGTTAAAATCAAAGTGGCTTCCTAACAGTTTCTGGGCTGAAGGTGTAGTAATGACAATGTATCTTCTCAATATATCTCCTACAAAGGCTATGTGGAATCAAATGTCATATAAAGCTTGGAATGGCAATAAACCCTTAATGAGTCACTTAAGTATTTTCGGCTTCATATGTTATACTTTGCATACAACTAATAGACACAAGCTAGAAGAGAAATCACAAAGATACATCTGCATTAGTTATTGCTCGCACTCTAAAACTTGCAGATTATATGATCCCTTAAGTGGAAAGATTTCAATAAGTAGGAACGTTGTATTTGACAAACAAGGCTACTATTCATGGGAAGAAAAACCAAGAAGTCAAATGCTCAAATGGAAATGAATGAAGGGGAAGATACTACAGTAAATAAAGAGATAGCAATACCATCTCCTGTCAGCTCACAAAAGTCAACTCTATCAAGGTCAAGTCCATTGTCATGCATAACTTTCTCATTCAAAGAGTCTTCACCCGATAAATCAACTTAACTACACAGAAGTGAGCTTGGCAAAATTTTTCGACATCGGTTCAAAATTGAAGGAGAGGAGACATCACCATTGGTTCTACTCGTTGGGCATCCAATCCCAATAGAGGAAGCAATGAAAGAGAAGGAATGGCAGAGAGCAATGGAAGAAGAACTTCATGTTATTGAGAAAAATCAAACTTGGGAGCTAGTCGATCTTCCTAAAGGTAAAAATGCTATATATCTTAAATGGATTTTTAAAACTAAATTATTGGCAGATGGGAGTATTCAAAAGCATAAGGCAAGGCTTCTAATGAGAGATTATGCTCAATAACAAGGTGTCGACTATGAGGAAACGTTCTCACTAGTAGCTCGATTTGAAATGGTGAGAATTATTTTGGCACTTACAACGCATAAGGAATGGAAAGTGTTCCAATTTGATGTAAAATCTACCTTCTTAAATGACGATTTACAAGAAAAAGTATATGTAACTCAACCCCTAGGTTTCAAAGATTCCAGGAATGAAGATAAAGATTTTCGGTTGAAAAAGGCACTCTATGGGTTGAAGCAAACCCCTAGAGCGTGGTATAAAAAGATCAATGAGTTGTTTCAAAATAACAGGTTCGAAAGGAGTATGCATGATCTAACCTTGTATTTGACAAAGCAAGGTATGAATGATGTGGTGATAGCAAGTCTTTACATCGATGATATGATATATACTGGTTCTTTGTTACATCTTATATCTGAGTTTAAGAAGTCCATGAATAGTATGTTCGAGATGACGAATTTTGGAGAACTACCCTACTTTTTAAGCTTAGAAATTGTTCAAACACTTGCTGGAATTTTCATGTCATAGAAGAAGTATGTTGAAGATACCCTTAAGAAGTTTAACATTATGGGATGCAAAACAACCGTCACACCTATGAATATTAACGAGAAGCTTCAGGCAGAAGACAATATATGAGCAGTAGAAGGAAGCTTCTTTAGAAGCTTGATTCGGAGATTGATTTATCTAACTCACTCTTGTCCTAACATAAGTTTCTCATTTTGTGTCCTTTCACGGTTTATGCGTAAATCGTCCAAACATCACTTTGGTGCAACTAAGAGAGTTCTTCGTTGGCACAAAGGAGTTTCGTATCTGGTTTCAAAAAATAGATGATTTCAGTCTCAAAGGTTTTACAGATAGTGATTAGGCTGGTTCGATTGAAGAAGATGAAACACTTCTAGAAATTGCTTCATTCTTAAAACAGTTGCAGTTTCTTGGTGTTCTAAGAAGCAGGCCACCATAGCTTTGTCATCTATTGAGGCAAAATACATTGTTAAGCAGTGTGGTTGACGAGGATTTTATTTGGTCTGGGGTAAGAACAAGTCGAAGCTATTAATATTTTGTGTGATAGTAAGTCAGCCATAATGCTAGCCAAAAATCCTATTTTTCACAGTCATGCCAAACATATTGATCAAACATCATTTCATTCGAGAGTTGATGACAAAGGGAGAAGGGATAGTGGTAGATTGCATCATGTTTTAGTGGGTAGTGTAGTATATGTTTAGTTGTTAAATTGCATTATTAGTATATGTTTAGGTTAGGACTGTGTTAGTTAATTAGATATTTGTATTTTGAGTATTTTGAAATTAGAGCACGTGTTTGAGTTTCAATTTTATCTTTTTGAGATACCTTGATGTGTTTGCTAGTATTTCAAGGCAAGTCTTGAAGAACAAAAAAAATCAGAGAAGGCCCGAAGCCAAACCCAGGCCCATGATCGTGACAGAAGAGGAATGCATCGTGACGGAGAGCCGTGACAGAAGAGGAATGCATCGTGACGGAGAGCAAGATGAGGTGCCACGATCGTGGCCTATGCAACAAACTCGTACTGACTTTCTGAACTTCATTTTTCGAGGACCTTTTAGACCTTTGGAGCACGGGAAAAGCCCTATAGTTGGAAAATGATATAAAAGGGAAAAGAAAAGACAGCAAATGGAGCCTTTATTTGCTTCAAAGAGAAAGATCCAAGGATAGAGAAGAGGAGAGAGGAAGAGGGAAGAAGAAAGAGGGTTGTCGTGTTGCTGCCTTCCGAATCCATCCTAACCCCTTACAAGTGACTTTTCATTTCATCTTTTTATTCTTTCTTTGAATGTATGAGATGGATTGGATTGTGATGGATTTGGATTTGTTGTTGACGTTATAAACTCTTTAGGGATTTGTTCTTGATTCGATGTTAACATGATTTCTTTTTATGTTAATTCATTGGGTATTGTGATTACTTGTTGTATTTGCATGTTTTGGTAACAAATCGAGAGAGTGAGCCGATAGCAAAACGATTAGATTGGATAATGAGAGTTAAGCAATCTAATAGATTACGCAAGTAATCAAATTGGTAATTTATACGAAGAGAGATCTCGTGTGAGGATTCGATAGTCTATTAGAGGACTTAAGATCTAATTAGAAATGTGAGCTTTTTATTAATTGAGAGATTCAAATTCCATAATTCAATTAGGTTTTATGATTTAGGGTTTAATGATTATAACTTAAAAGAGAGTAATCAACCCTTCAAAAGTCTAGAACCGATACCAAATTAACTCAAAAGTAATCGTGCTAGCATTTGATGATAGGAAAAATCTCCTTCTCATAATCGGTTAATGTTCCTTGTGTGATTTTTGATTATTTAATTATTTATTGATTGTGCTCAATTTTGATTTCTTGTGTTAATTTTACAATTTCATTTTAATTACCCTTTTATCTCCGTAGACAAAGTTAGGTTCATTTAATTTTAACCATTTTCTCGTGGGATCGACACCTTTGATACTACAAATTATGATCCATATACTTGCATATATTGGGGGTTTTACATTAAATAAAACTTGCTCAACAAGAATTCAAATTGGACAGTTGTGAAACTGAAGAGCAAATTGCAGATTTAATGACAAAAAGCTTGCCATAGAAGAAGCATGAGTTTATTTATACACGATTGAGACTCTCCAAGTTCAAATGAAGGGGGCGTGTTAGAAGTTAGAGTTAATTCAAACTTTCAGCAATTTAATTGTTACGTTGTTAACTTAAAATAAGCTAAGAGATTCACTAGATATTAGTTTTCCTAATTCCTAGGTAAATTAGTTTGAGTAGTTAGACTTTGTAGTCTATACGTTGTTAGTTTTCAGTTCAAATTACAATTCTTGTAAAGCCTACTTAACAGGCTCTATTGCTTATGAATAATGCAAGGTTGATTAGCAGAATCACTCTCTTATCTTTCTAAAATTGGTCAGTTCTATAATATTTCTTCAACATGTATATTAAACAAATTATTATATGCATATATTACCTCGCAAAATACATATTTCCACTTATACAAAATAACTAATTATTATAGTAGTTAGCTACTACAAACTATGTTGTAATATAAAAAATTACGAAACTTCCATAGTCAAAAGGATTGGTATTCTAATATGGCCATGTATAAAATGTTTGGAATATAGTATTTAAAAGATGGTCCAACCAATAGAATTTGTTCTTCACATAATTATTAACCTAAAAATATTATATTCAAGATATGATCGATTGATGAGTTCGTCGGAATTCGCAACAGTTACACTTATGATACGAAAGATAGATATACATCATGCCAAAAAGAAATATTATTAGAAGAACATTGATGTAACTCAACAGTCAACAGCTAACTCACACTTCCAACACAAAAGACAAACATTCCTTAGGTATTTATTTATATATGTATATATATATATATATATAAGAAGTAGCAGATCCAATTGGACCGTTGACGTACCGGCAACTTCCTTTAGGCTAGACTTTTCAGTCTTTGACAAATTAATTGTACCTTTCGAATTTATATTTAGTATTAACATTCTGTACTTTGGCGTCTTTATGGTCTTTTAGAGTTTGGTAATGATGGTGATCTAACCATAGGAGAGAGGGAGAGTCAGGGTTCTGTTCTTCTGGAGATAATCCAGTTTTGGTACATACCCAAATCCTAACAAAAGTAAACGGCGATCGATCTTTTCTCGAGTGGCCATTGCTCTTGCCTCCACTGACCTACATCCTGCAATCACTAGTATTATATATATATATATACAGCAACATATCGTTGATTTTCCATCATATATAGTATTATCATAAGCACAGCTACATATCTTTGATTTTCCATCATATATATATAGCACAGCCACATATCTTTGATTTTTCATCATATATAATATTATCATAAGCACAGCCACATATCTTTGATTTTTCATCATATATAATATTATCAGAAGCACAGCCACCTATCTTTGATTTTCCATCATATATAGTATTATCAGAAGCGCAGCCACATATCTTTGATTTTTCATCATAATATATAGCACAGCCACATATCTTTGATTTTCCATCATATATAGTATTATCAGAAGCATAACCACATATCTTTGATTTTCCATCATATATATATATATATATATATATATGCAAACACACGTATATGGGAGTGTGAAGGGTGAAAAGGGCATAAGATTTTTGGTTCCAATTATCCTGTTTTAGTCTTATTTATGTCCCAAAATAACATTGATTTATGCGTAAATAGATATAAAATGACGTCATTCTAGGACGAAAACATGATTGAAAGAGGATAATTGAGCCAAAATATCTGAACTCGATGAAAAGGGCATCAGATCCTCTATTTAAATTATTATGTTTCAACTTTATTTATGTCCCAAAACGACGACATTTTATGTGTAAACAAACATAAAATGATGTCATTTTGGAATGAAAATAAGGTTTGAATAAGGTAATTAGGATAGAGGATCTGAACCTGGTAAAAAGGTCATAAAATCCTTTGTTTCAATTGTCGTGTTCTAACCCTATTTCCGTCCCAAGACGACGTCGTTTTATGTATAAGAGGCATTTTCTTTTTCCTCTAATGACTAAAAAGATCCCAATTTTAATATTGGGATGACCCCTTTTTCTCTTGTCCTTTCTCTGTTTTGATATTTATATGAAGTTTTGATAGAAATTGCTTTAATAGGAACTATGTATGAGTTTACGGAGAACCAATCATTGGTTGGATTTTGGTCAAAGATGGTAGTTTTTCCATGTTCCGTTTGTGTAGCTTTCCTTGTTAGGGTAACTATTGGATGGACATGGAAGCCCAATTGGGATAGCTTTCCTTGGTTATTCTCGCATCTTCTCTTCTTCAAGAATCTATTTTTGTTAATCTTCGTTCCTGATATTGAAATATATACATATACGTGTATACAGAAGACTTTTTCTTTTTCCTCTAATGACTAAAAGGATCCCATCTTTAATGTTGGGATGACCTCTGTTTCTCTTTTCTTTCTAAGTTTTGATGTTAATATGAAGTTTTGATAAAGATTGCTTTGACTGGACGTCCTATGTATGAGATTGCGGAGAACCAATCATTGGCTGGATTTTGTAAAAAGATTATGATCTTTTTATGTTTCGTATGTGTAGCTTTCCTTGTTGGGGTAATTAGTGGATGGGCATGGAAACCCAATTGGGTGGATACCAAAAGAGACAATTTAGTATCTTATATTTCCAAGTTATTGGATTCTTTGTTGTCATTTTTCCTTATATGTGCTTAAATATATGTTTGACATGGCTTGTCACGTCAACAATATTAACGTCGATTTAGATTTGAAGAAAATTAAAAGTTCAAATATTTTATATGCTACTTTTTAAAATTCAAGTTATAATTGTAAAATTGAGTAAAATTTGACATTTTTTGTAATTTAATCTATTTTATTTTGGATATATTAGAGTACGTACAATAGTATTATGATTTAGAATGAATTAAATTTATGAAAATACTACTTGATAATAATATTTTTCATTAATTATTTACTTTTTAAATTATATGCATTAAATAAATTATTATATACACAATAAAATACGTATTTTGATATCTACCACTTATAAAAAATGTACAACTTAAGCATATAATGCATCCTTAAAGTAGGGTAACTTTACTACAAACAATATAATAAAACGTTAGTATATTATAAATTTTTTCTTATCCTTCAAAACTTTAAAAATTTTCAAATTTAAATTTATATATTTTTTAGATTCGATCAAATTTTAAACTGAAATCAACCTATACAACCTGACTTATTATTAATTCTTATTACTAGGATTGACATTTTGATAAATGCAGGAGCATAAAGGTGCTTGTAAATATTTCTAACTCGGGGAATTCTCATATATAGAAATATAACATTCGTAAAGACCTGGCAACAGTTCCACTTAGTATACGAAAGAATATATATACATCACGTCAATAAGAAAGACAAAGACAAAAATCACTTAGGTATATATCTGTAAACTTATTTTATATAAATAAAGTGACCCAAAAAAAAGTTGCATACGATCACAAATTCTTGGAACTACTTCGACTTTATGGTGTTCTAGGGTTTGGCCTTGATGGTGATCTAGTCATGGGAGAGGGAAAGTCAGGAGGGCTTCTGTGCTTCTGAAGATAAACCAGTTTTGGTTTGGTATATTGCCAAATCCTAACAAAATGAAACATTGTTTGAAGAACGTTGATCAATAAATGAACTCTACTATTTTTTTTCCTTACCATAGAAAATAAAAAAAAAACCTTCAAACAATAGCAATAGATTAGGTTGGAGCTGGCACTACAAGAAAACAAGTCTTTTTGCGTCGTTTTAAAAACGTCACAAAAGATCCTAAAAACGTCACAGAAGAGCATTTGCGACGTTTTAAAAAACGTCACAAAAAACGTCGCTGACTGTAGTGTAGGTAAATGTTTTCCGCGACGTTTTGTGAAAAACGTCACAGAAAACGCCGACATTCCGTGACGTTTTGGAAAACGTCACAAAAAAGTTGGACAATCCGCGACGTTTTAGAAAAACGTCGCGGATTGTTAGAGTTTCCGCGACGTTTTTAAAACGTCGCAGAATGTGAAGGAATCCGCGACGTTTATTTTTAAACGTCGCTGATTGTCTTCT
>JAJMLV010240416.1:0-10416 GCA_027123465.1 Erythroxylum coca
TTTTGTACCTCTCTTGGCGCAATTGTCATAACTTTTCTCAAAAATGTCTGATTGGTTTCGTGTTTAGCCCATTTGAAAGAGAACTTCGATATCTACAACTTTTATAAAGACCACAAATCGAGATTCTGGGTCTAAAAAAATTGCAATTTACAGAAGCTGAACCGTGAATGTCCGTTTAACTAACATTGTAGGGGTTAGGAGTCCATTTGGCTCCGAAAGTCCATTTAACTGACACCCGTGTCCGTTTAACTGACATAGACTGGCTTAAGAGCCCTTTTTCACCCGATAAAGTCCGTTTAACGGACCTAAAATCCACCTAACGGACATAGGGTTCCCAAAGCCTTTCCAATGCTTCCTACATCCAACATAACATCATATTCACTCATAATCTTCTCCATTTCACTTCTTCTAATGCAATAACACGTTTAAAACATTCAATTACCAACTTGAGTGCATCAAACTCCCAAAATCCAACTCAATTTACTCATTACAAACACAAACTCTCATCATTCACCATGATTGTCATGTTTAAACTTCCTATGTAGCATCATCACTTATAATGCCCATATCCGTTAACCCCAATACCTGAATTTTGCATACCTTATAGTGTCGGAAAGCTAAGAGGATAAGTTACAACTTTTCAGAAGACATCTCTATCTAGTTCTATCTAGATTATTCCAGATTTTCCCTGGAGTCAGTTCATAAAATTAACCCTTATGAAATACTTGAAGTTTATCCCAACTTCACTTCCTCTATTACACATCATTCATAACAATTCAACTACCAATTGGAATTCGTCAAACTCTCAACCTCAATTTGTTTGACTCTTCATATCCAACTACCTCTCATCATTCACAATTCCTATGTGTCTTTTCCATAACATCTCACTGATGTGTATATATATACATATATATATATCAACCATTCATGCTCAACATTCATCATCATCATCCATATACCAATTCACATTTCATTAACATCACCATTTAAGAGTTTACAAAGCTTTATTGGCATTTCAAGCCACAATACAATATTTTGCAAAATCCCAAAATACATAAGATGCTTGAACTATAATTGCCCAACATGCGACTACAACCTTATCTTACATAAGTTAATCCGAAATAAAACAAAACATGCAAATTCGAATTTATGTCTTGATTCACTTCCACTTGATCTCTTGATCATCACCTGAATAGGGGAAAGAGAGTGGGGGTGAGCTTTACAGCTCGTGGGTAACATGCTTATAACAAATAACAAGCAAAACCGTTCAAAAAGTTTATTCTCATTGAACATTTTCATAAACATAGTCAATCCGCATTAAAATCACAAAACTCTTATTTCTTCAAATTCTCAACCAATTCACAATAATGCAAATCATGTATGTATCAACTTAACAATTCACAAATGCAATGCACAATAAATGGCTCGAGGGTTTCGTGGAACAAAACGGACAAACCGAAGTTTACACCGTGAACGAAACGAGTCCATTTTTCGGAGCTCGTAGGCCACAAGTGGACAGCCGGGAGAAGGCTTTATGTCGACGTGCATGTGACTACGAAACGGTTCCTCTCTCGCACAAACAAAAGCACATACCCATGCTCGAAATCAATCATTCACAATTTCATATTCTCATGCTTTTTCTTCTTTCCATTCAAATCAAAATGCCATGACACAAATTCAATGGCATCACATGATCATATATCTCAATGCATTTTTCCACATTCATAACAATTCAAATCCAATCCATTTAGCATATACACATAAATAAGCAAAATCTTAAAATCATTGAAAAGCAATATATGCACATTGATGAAGTAATTGAAATCATTTCATTCTTTTGATTTGGAAAAGCTTTAATAGCTCATTATTCAATTATAAACATGAAACCCACCTCATTTTGCTTAGACATCCAACCTCAATGTTCCCTTCCTCTTGCTCTTGGATAAGGTTTCTCTTGTTTTCCTAAAACAAACCAAAATTCTCATTCAATTCCAATTCAAATGGAAATCCCCCAATTTCCACAAAATCCCTAAAACTTCAAAATCACAACCAATGAAATTAACACAAATCAAACTTAAATTTAACCTACCCATAGTCCATCTAGGTTAGAAAACTCAAAACCTAGCTTAGAAACCCTAAATCAAAATGGGTCTCTCAAATCATCTTCCTTTAACACAACACCCATTCTATCTCTAATCCTTTCATCCTAAATACAACTCATTTCTCTAATAAAGGAAGAAGAAAAGATGAACTTACCTTAATAAAACTTGATTTCCTCTTCTTTCTTCTTCTTTCTTCCTTTTTCTCTCTTCTTCCACGATTTTCTCCTTCTTCTCTTCTTTCTCTACGACTCTCTCTCTCTTATCTCCTCTCAATTTCGTGCTTCCTTCTTATTTCAAGACAACATTTTAGTTGTCTTTCCCATTTTGCCCCTCATTAAGCTTGTCCTTCCCATTTTGCCCTCCTTTGGTCTTTAAAACTAACATCTTATACTTCTAACTTCTTAACTAATGATCATGGAACAATTGAAGGAATTTGATAACACTTCCTTCTAGAAAAATGTTCATTATTGTCTAAATTTTCAAATGACACCAAAATTATTTAATTTGGTTCAAAAGTCTTACAGTTATGTCCCAAATATTTTCGAACTATCCTTACATTGCAACAATATTTTTTTTCCCAACTTCCATTTACAAATTGACTTTCTTAGAGACTGAATTAGAACTCAATTTCATCAGATAATTTGTAGCCCTATTTCTCTAGTTTAATCCAAATTAAGAATCGTCTCATTTGGATAACTAGAGAAAAAGTTATGGTGAAAACACCGAAGCATGATCAATGTAACATGTTCCAACTACATTTTCCAACTTTTAACTTCCAACATTTCACATACCATAGTTCTAACTTCTAAGACAAGTTTAGGGTCCAACAGGTACCATGCCCGACCTGGTCGAAGTGGAAGCGCCCACTGTAAGTCTGTTGTGTGTTATGATCGATCTTCACTTTTTTCCCTACCAGATTACCTAGAGCAGTAAGGATTGATGGATGGTATCTAGCAATAGGGAGGTCGGGAAATTAGACCCAAGCAACGACATGGTTGATACGACCAGAGGAGGGGCGAAACTCCGGTGTCCGTGGTTGGACCAAAAGGACATGGCCGGTAACAATCCATGGACCCTGCGTCAAGGTATGAATATAGTCCCTTTCCTCCTTGAAGTTGATCAAATAAAAGTCGTTCTCTAAGTCTACAATTTTCAGGCGACCAGTAGGATGCCACAAGGTGAGGAGACGATCTCGGAGCATATTGAAGTCCATCTTGCATCCCAATAGCTTGATCACAATCGCGTGAGCCCAGACAGTATCTAGTTTGCCTCAGAAGATAGGAGACAGTTCAATGCCCAATCCATGTGGACCCTGAACAATGTTGAGGTCACCCTTTTCCAGTTCTATTGGGGGCTCTTTAGGCCAATTGTGGTCGATAGCTGGGTTTGCCTAAGTGGATTGACCAGAGACCACGACACTATAGCTTGTTGGGGGCTGAGGGATTGGCTGTTTTAGGGGCAGAGGGTCTTCTTCCCTCTCCCGTAATCTGGCTTTTTTAGCTGTATGGACATTTGAATCCATTGTAGGGAGCGGGCGCAGGGCGAGAAGAGGCTCTGTAGTCTTTAAAATTGTGAGAATTGAAGGAACTTGTGAAGAAGATCTAGGCAAATGCTCTTTCCAACAACCTATAGGTAAAGAAAATGAATATTGATTTTCCACGATTAGATAGAACGATTGCTTTCGCATGGATTTTTTGGGCTGAACAATTTTTTCATACTACATTACACTGGATGCACAATGGTTGACTGTTGTTGTTATTCACTTTGAAGGAAATTTAGTCCCTAGTTCCAGATGCTTCATAAATCCAACCTAATACCTATATGGACCTCTCTCATGCAAGCTATTGAGGAGCACTTTGGACCGTCAAGGTTTAAGTCACCTTGTGCCCCGATTGTTGAAGCTGATATAGATTAGGTTAGTAGCTGATTATTACACCTAGTTCATGGTTTTAGAAAATCGATCTGATGGCCTTAACGAGGAAGTTATTTTCAAATATTTTATCTGTGGGCTCAACGAACAAAAGTGACATGGTAGATCAAGAGCCCAGATCCCTCATTCTTGCGGGGGGTTAGCATGCCTATATGATGAGAGGTTTAACTTGGGTACTTCTGTAGTTTTGACCCACCCAAAACCCTTCAACCCGCTTCATAAAACCTAGGTTAGGGCATCATCTGATAGTTTTTCTTGCACTCTAGATCTGTTTGGTCGTTGTAGCACCACTATTACTAGCACCACCGAAGGTCTCAAAGCCTATACCCAACCTTTCACCACCTATTCGTCGAATCACTCCTACAGAGATGCAGCTGCAACATGACAAGGGGCTTTGTTTGGTAAGATTTTTGAAAAATTACGTAACCTTTTTATTGTTTATGTCTAATCCATTCAAAGCATTTACTCTGTACACACGCACATGTTGTTGCCCATATTATCAATTTTCCTCCTCTGTGATGGGCAAAGGTATGGAAACAGATATAAAAACGTTAGTTTTAGGTCCCTATCTTTACCTAGCACCTAAGAAGCACGGACACGCGACACGACACGGGGACACGTCAACTTCTAAATTTTGATGGACACAGACACGGACACGAACACGGACACAGGGACACATCAACTTCTAATATATATATCTACAATTAAGAAAAAATTTAGAATTCATAACATGATATATATCGATTGATGTGTTTCAAGATTTCCAACATCTTGATAGTTCATACATATTTGGAACTTTATAAGCCCATCTCAAAAAACATGAAGCATACATTCTATGGAGCCGTGTCCGAGTCATCTCCAGACGTGTTCGAATTGACAAAAAATATTTTTTAATTCTGACACGTACGGACACGTGTCCACTGATGTCAGGTGGGTGTCCGACACGCGAACACGACTCCATTTTACCGTGTTCGTGCTACATAGCCTAGCATAAGTTGTACACCATCGATCATGCTAAAGGAAGAGGATAGAAGATTCAAACTTCTCTGAGACGCAAGAAGATCCATGTTGGAGAAGAGGCAATGGTTGGAGGTATTTATTTCTATTAAACTTTTGTTGCTATACATATATATATGGTTATTTATGCATGTATCTTTTATGTATTATTATTGTATAAGATGCATCCTATTGTTGTGGTTTATATTTCATTTGGTATCAGAGCTTCAGTCTATACCTCTGTCTTGCTTTAGAAACCACCGAAAAGCAAGTCTCTATTATACTTTATTTTTTGTTATTTTTTACCGAAAACTTGAGCTTGAGGTTGTTGGATTTTTTTGACATTTTTTCGTATATTCTATAGAAAAGGTTCATGTTTTTGATGCTCCATGAAGCACTCGACATTGATTGGACTGTGAAGGAGGAGGAGGGATGACGATCGTACGTGAGGCTTCGGAAGTTGTCATTTATGGAGCATTGCATGGTCGGATTTTTGATGTCTCGTGCACGTCGTCTGGTCGACCTAGTCCCAACGTCTTCAAGCAACCGCTGGCATCCTCTACTCACCAGAAATGTTGGGCCTTCGATGGGTGTCACCCGATTGGAGGTTAAAGACGATCTCTGCGTTATTTTTTAAATTTTTTTATTAATATTAATTTTGTTAATATTAATGATTAATTGGGTTAATCAAGACCTAACCTTTATGTTGTGATTTTTAATTATAAAAATCACTTTTGATATTAATTTTTTATAAAAAAATATTAGATTTTAATTATGTATGTCTTATGTTAGAATTTAAGTTTTTGATATGCATACTATAATTGTTTAATTTTTGCTCAAATTACATGTGATTAATTAAAAATTTGTGTGTATATTTTTTTGATCATTATACAAGCAAAATTAGATTAAATAATTTGTGCATTATTATTTGATTTATTTGCATTATTTACTAATTGATGCAAATATTTAGGCTTTAATTTAAAGCTTAAGATAATGTAAGTGATCATATGATTTTAATTAATTGCGAGTAGCCATAACATCTCAAATTAATTACAATTATATATTTAATTTTAAGATCACATAAATACATTAATTGTAATTAATCATACGTGATATGATAAAATCTACCTGCAGGAATTTTGTCACATTTGTATGATTAGTTAGGATGAAATATTGGATTATATTTCTTAATCTACCCACAGGAATTAAGAAAAGGAACATAATTCAATAGTTTTGTCATAAAGTTTTAGCTAAATCTAATTGAGTAGAACTTTAGCCCACAAGCAAGTCTTATGTCATTAAATTCATCTATTAAATGCA
The DNA here is from genome assembly GCA_027123465.1 of Erythroxylum coca. Lineage (NCBI taxonomy): Eukaryota > Viridiplantae > Streptophyta > Magnoliopsida > Malpighiales > Erythroxylaceae > Erythroxylum > Erythroxylum coca. Next base: position 6,349 of record JAJMLV010240416.1, read on the forward strand.
TGACTTATATTGGTAACCTATGAATTATTATTGGTCTCGAAATATATATAACGAGAATTTATTTTTATTTCTCAATTTGTAGTTACTTAGATATTTAATATTTTTGATATTAAGTGTAATATTCCCGAATTGAGAGGTGACAACTATAAAGTGTGAAATGAGAGAATTTTGCTTCATTTGGGCTGGATGGATATAAACTATACTATTAGGAAGAATGAACTACCGAGTATGACTGAGACTGACACTCCAGAAGCTGTTGCTCTTTATGAAAAGTAGGAGAGATCTAATCGTCTCTCCGTGATATTCATAAAAACCAAGATATCTGTTGGCATTCGTAGTTCTGTCGAGCAACATAGTAATGTTAGAGATCTATTAAAGGCCATTGATTAGCAATTCGCTATATCTGATAAGGCTCTTGCCAGCACTTTTATTATGTAGTTGTCATCCTTGAGGCTTACTGGGATAAAGAGCGTATGTGATCATATCATGCGTATGAGGGACATAGCGGCTTAGTTGAAAGCATTGGAGGTTACTATATCTGAATCTTTTCTAGTGCATTATAATCTGTGCACTCTGCCTCAACAATACAGTTCTTTCAAGATCTCTTATAACACACATAAGGACAAGTATTCAATCAATAAGCTGTTGACCATGTCTATGCAAGAAGAGGAGAGATTGTTGATGGAAGAGGGTGAAAGGGTCAATTTGACCGTTTCAGGAAAGAAGAGGCAGGATGATGCCAAAAATAAGGGAAAAGGCAAAACTTCTCCTCAATCCGATATAATGAAGCCATCAAAGTATTTCTTTTGTAAGAAGAGGGGACACATGAAAAAAGATTGTGCTAAATTTAAGAACTGACTCGAGAAGAAAGGTACTCAAATTTCATTTGTTTGTTATAAATCTAACATGGTTAATGTTAATCATAACACATGGTGGATTGATTCTGGTTCTACAATCCATGTTTTGAATACTTTGTAAGGTATGCAAAACGTAAGGAAGCTGGTGGGAAGTGAACAATTCATCTATTCAGGAAGCAAGACGAGTTCACATGTGGAAGCCATTGGCACTTGCAATTTGGTTTTGAGCAGTGGCTTTATTTTGTGTTTAGAAAAGACCTTTTATCTTCCAAGTTTCTCTAGAAATTTGATTTCTGTATCAAGACTTGTACCTTTTAGTTTTTCCTTTAACTTTTCAGATTCTGGTTTCAGTTTATGTAATGAATCTAAAGTTATTAGTTATTGTACATTATTCGATGGTTTTTATTCCCTTCAGTTACAAAATGCAGATGCCTATAATTCGATGCATGCCATTACTGGATTGAAATGATGTGTTTTGAATGAAGAATCCTTTATATTGTGGCACCATAGATTAGGAGACATCTCTATTGAGAGAATTAGGAGATTAGTAAATGAAGGGGTACTTACACTTTGGATTTTTGTTGACTTTGAGATTTGCGTAGATTGCATTAAGGATAAACAAACTAACAAGTCTAAAAGAGATGCCAAAAGGAGTACAAACCTATTAGAAATCATACATACAGAATTTTTTTGTCCAGATATGGATGCAAATAGTCTGAAATACTTTATCATCTTCATAGACGACTATTCGCGATATATGTATCTCTACTTACTTCGTTCTAAGGACGAAGCTTTGAATGTCTTTAAAATGTTCAAGGACGAAGTGGAGAATCAATGTGGAAAGCTGATTAAAATCGTGAGGTTAGATAGAGGTGGAGAGTACTATGGTAGATACACTGAAAGTGGACAAGCACCTGGTCCTTTTACGAAGTTTCTTCAAGAACATGATATTGTTTCCCAGTATATCATGCCTGGTTCTTCATATCAGAATAGTGTGGCAGAAAGAAGAAATCGAACCTTAATGGACATAGTGAGAAGTATGTGGAGAAACACAATACTTCCTCAATTCCTGTGGACTGAAGCTCTAAAGACGACTGTGTATATATTACACCGAGTTCCAATCAATGCTGTCTCAAAGACACCTTTGGAGTTACTTAAGAGTTGAAAATCGAGTCTGAGGCACATACGCGTTTGGGGATGCCCGCCTGAAGTAAGAATTTACAAGCCACAGGAGAAGAAGCTAGACTTAAGGACCATTAGTGGGTATTTCATTGGATATGCTGAAAGGTCTAAAGGGTATAGATTCTATTGTCCATCTCACAACACTAGAATTGTGGAATCAAGAAATGCAAAATTTCTTGAGAATGACTTGATCAGTGGAAGTGGTTATTTTCCAGACATAGTTTCTGAAAGGGGCATTGTGAAGCTCAACCCTATGGTTCAAGTGATAGTTTGATTGTCATTCACACCCTTCACATTCAAACGGGTGTGGGACAACTAGTTACTAAAGTTCCACAAGTAGTTAATACTAATCCAGTAGATCAAGTTGTAAATGAGGAATAACCAGAAATTGCTAAGCAACCAGTTGAACAACAGGTTGAGCAACAAGTTCCTCGTGAGGACGATGATACAACATTGAGGAGATCTACTACGATTAGAAGGTCAGCATTACCTAGTGATTATATAATGTATCTACAAGAGTCAAATTACAACGTTGGAGCCGAAAATGATCCTGAAACGTTTTCATAGGCCATAAGTTCTAAGGAATTGAACTTGTGGTACAAAGCTATGAAGGATGAGATGGATTCTATGGCATCTAATCAAGTCTGGGATCTCATTGAGTTGCCAAATGGCGAGAAAACCATTGGATGTAGATGGGTATTTAAGACAAAGAAAGACTCACAAGGCAATATTGAGAGACATAAAGCAAGATTTGTTGCCAAAGGGTTCACTCAGAGGGAAGGAATCGACTACGCGGAGACATTTTCTCTTGTATCAAAGAAAGATTCTCTTTGTGTGATCATGACATTAGTAGCTCATTTTAATCTTGAGTTACATCAATGGATGTGAAAACGACGTTCCTCAATGGTGAACTAGAGGAAGAGGTTTACATGAAACAACCTGAAGGATTCTCCTCTAGTGATAATGAGCATTTAGTTTGTAATCTTAATAAATCCATATATGGGTTAAAACAAACCTCCCAGCAGTGGTATTTAAAATTTCATGAGGTTATCACTTCTTTCGGTTTTGAAGAGAATATCATGGATCATTGTTTATACTAGAAGGTCAGTGGGAGTAAGACTTGTTTTCTTGTGTTATACGTGGATGACATTTTGTTTGCAACTAATGATAGGAGTTTGTTATATGAGGTGAAGCAATTTCTCCCAAAAAAAATTTATATGAAAGATATGTGTGAGGTATCTTATGTCATTGGCATTAAGATCTATAGAGAAAGATCTCGAGGCATTTTGGGTTTGTCTCAAAAGACCTACATCAACAAAATTTTGGAGAGATTTTAGATGAAAGATCGTGCACCAATTATAGCACCCATAGTCAAGGGTGATAGATTCAATTTGAATCAATACCCAAAGAATGACTTTGAGCGGAAACACATGAAGAACATTCTATATGCTTCAGTTGTAGGAAGCCTTATGTATGCTCAGGTCTGCACCCGACCTGACATTGCATATGCTATTGGAATGTTAGGAAGATATCAGAGTAGTCCAGGTATTGACCACTGGAAAGCTGTAAAGAAGGTTTTAAGATATCTTCAGGGCACAAAGGACTATATGCTTTTATACAGACGAATTGAGAACTTGGAAGTAGTTAGATACTCCGATTCAGACTTTGTTAGCTGCATGGATTCAAGGAAATCAACATCTGATTATATTTTCATGCTAATTGGTGGAGCTGTATCTTGGAGAAGTGCTAAGTAGACCTTGATTGCTACTTCCACTATGGAGGCTGAGTTAGTATCATGTTTTGAGGCCACTTCGCATGGAGTATGGTTGAAGAGTTTCATATCTGGGCTCAGAGTTGTTGATTCAATTTCTAAGTTGTTAAAGTTGTATTGCGACAATACCGCTATGGTCTTTATAGCTAAAAATAACAAAAGTGGAAGTCGAATCAAGCATATTGACATTAAGTATTTAGCCATAAGAGAACGTGTAAAGGAAAAGAAAGTTGTCATAGAACACATTAGCACTGATTT
>JAJMLV010240445.1:0-10412 GCA_027123465.1 Erythroxylum coca
CGCAAAAAGAATCACCTCATTTGGACATCTACATCAAAAGTTATGCCCAAAATACCGAAACATGTCGCAGCAGGAAAATGGTCGTTCGCCGCGACGAGAAACTGGAGCGCGTCGCGACGAGCGCGCGCGTCGCGACGTGCTCATCCGTAGGTCGCGACGTGCGACGGCGTAAACCTCCCGAAACTTAATTTTTCCACTCTTCTCAACCATAATCCTCCCATATTTCAATTATAAACACATCTAAACATTAAAACACCTCTAATACTTCATTTCTAACCTCAAAATCATTCATAACAACAACATGATCATCAACCCTAAAAGATTTAACCATAGTTTCCGAAAACCCTAAACTTTCGATTCTAGCTCATGCAACTCTAATCTTAGGGTTTAATCTACTCAAACAAGATGGAAAGAGCTTGAACTTACCAAAGATTTCTTCAATCCGCTCGAAAATCCTCAAACCTAGCTTTTCCCTTTTCTTCTTCTCCTTCCTCACTTTCACGATGCTCTCTTCTCTTCTTTCTCCCTTTCCTTCTTTCTTTTCTTTTCTTCTTCTAAACTTTTATCACTTAAGTTAAATGGCATGAACAAAGACCATCTTGCCCCTTCATGTTAGGTCTTAAACTTCCCAACCTAAGTGTTCTTCCAAAATTGCCCTCACACAATTTATCCTTTCATAAACATTTATTCCATAAGTAACTCAAATAATTCTTAATTTTCCATGAATATTTTCAATAAAATCAAACTATGACATAAATCATAAATCAAATTAATTCATGCTTAATAACATCAAGAAAAACAAATTTGGGGCCCAACACTATTACTGTTGTAGCATCAATTGCTTCTTGAAAATATGGTGAATTTAAAGCATTTCAAAGAATACATGAATGATAGAATCATCTAGCCCATGCTCTTTTACATCATAAAACAACATCTTTATCAACCATAAAACCTTTTTAGACTAGGTTAAGAACCAGGAGTAGTTCTTACAGAAAGATAAAAATCTATATTAGTAGTAGCTTTTTATTTCCTTTATCTAATACTTATGGTGTTTCATCATCTTCATAAGATATATCATGAGCTTCTTTATTTTCCTTTTTCTTTTTTACTTGTTGCTATAAATATTTTTCAATCATATCACATACATCAAGTGGTATTTTTTTACAAGAAGCAATATTATCCTTAACACCAATAAGATGTTCTTCCATTCTAAAAATTCCTCCCCCTTTAAATATTCTACCGTAAAACATACAGTCATATTGGATATTCCCATCAGATGCTTGAGAAGAAGAAAAATAATTTCATACTGGATTGGACTTATCACGAGTAGAGGATGATTCCATATTCTCCATTATGATTTAAGCTAAAAAGTATTTTAAAAAATTGGGTATACTATTGTCAGGGCAAAAGTATACAACTTAAATAATTCTCATTATCAATTGTAATAAAGAAGGCCAACAGCAGCAAAATGAATACATAAAAGATCAATAAATGTTCTCGTTTATAAACTTTGCATCACTTTAAATAGCTTAATTGAAATATTGTTAGTTTTTAATTTTGATGTTTTAGATCAACAAATTGAATAGTTAAAACAGTATATATAACCTAACTATCAAAACTAAAAATTGATATAAAATAGAGTTTTAAATATTACAGAAATTGATATGAAATAGAATTCTAAATATTATAGAAAACTTAAACCAAGTATTTCTAATTATTACATAAAACTAATTATTACCTTAACCTTATCCCCTTATCTACAAGACAAATTGGAACTCTATAGCAACTTGACAACTAAATCACCATTTCACTCCTTAAATTTAAGTTATCAACTCACATCAGATATTCGTGAATGTATAATGAATAATGGATCAAATCCAAGAACAACAAGAAACAAGAATCAATTTAAAGAAAAAAAAAGTCAAGTTGAAACCATCACAAAGGGTACATATACACAGAAACCAACAACATAATGGTGACCATAACAGAAACAAACCGAGAGCAAAAACAAACCAAGAGTCGATTGGTGACCATAACATAAACAAACCAAGAGTAGAAACAAACCAGCAATCGAATGGTGACCATAACAGAAACAAACCCAGAGCAGAAACACACTAGAATGGACTCACTTATCGAATTATAACTCTTTTATACCTCGTGAAAATAAGCTAAACTATTTTTGGATATTCCCTGTAGACTCATATGATACTCCCGGACCAAACACTAATCAAGGGTTTGAAATCTGCCTTCTCTTATATGGGGTAATCTAAATTAGTTATCACCGGCTCGGATAAAATGTGATCTAGATGACATGTCATGAGTAGAAAAATGACTCAGTGATCTTAAGGAAACCTTCAAACTCAAGGGTGATGCTTCTACAAGGCTTTTGAGGGTGGAATTGCACCATGGATCATTTTTTCTTGACCTCACTTTCCTGAAACCCAAATCCCAGAAAACGGGTTTCCAAGTAGTTGTAATTTAGAACATGTTTTACATGTATCCCTTCTGAACGATAGTAAAATTGGTAACACTAATTAGAAGAACCTGTTCAAATAATGTCTTATATATGTTCGCTTTCTTTTTTGAGAAGAAGGAAGGTGATAGGACTGGAGAGTTCTTTAATTTCAAGAAGTGATCCAGCAAATTGTAATCAAATGGAGCTCCAAAGAGGTTTCATTTTAATCTAGTGGGGGACATATCCCAAAAAAAGAAAATTTTAAAAACATTTTGTGATTCCTTGATTGAGCAACCTTACCAAGCTGCAGATGATCTCTACAACAAAAGATTTAAGCTTTTAATCCTGTATCCCAACCATGGGGCTTCTATAAATGGAGGACTGAAATATTTGGTTTTTAATTTAATATATTAATTATTTTTCGAGTTTTCACACAACACTGGATGACAGATTGTAGTAGAGCTACACTACATGCTATACTTTGAAACCAACACTTGATCAACCTTCTAAATACCAGATTCACATACCACAACGAAGTCTTATCCTATTAGAGACTTGAATAATAATTAGATATCAACAGACATGTTAAACATTTTATGTAATGGCATGGCAAGGAAGCTTGCTAAATTATCGTAATGCAGAAGGAAGAGTGCAAAGTGAATGGTGAAATTAAAAGTCAAGGTAAATAGAAGTAATCGAAAGTTTTCTATTACATACCATGTTATCAATTGCAACTCGAAAAGTCCCAGGAATGGAGACTCCACCACCACCACCCATAGTAATTCCATGCAATATAGCCACCTAAGGAACGCTTGCTACAATATCAGCTTTTTTCGGCCTTCCCACCTATTAGAAAATGCCTAACTCACCCCCAAAAACAAGCTTTAGAGGAGGAAGTTTGCACATTATTATAAATTGTTCAATACTCTCATAATTGTCCGATGTCGAATTCTTGACACACCCCCCTCAGTCCAAAGCAGGATTGAACATCTGATGGACATATTTGGCAAAGGGACATAACCGGGTACCACCCCAAACCATCGAGGCAACCTGTCTTTAATATCATATTAGAAAGTGTCTAACTCACCGCCAAAAGCTAGCTCTAAAGGAGGAGGTTCGCACATTATTATAAATTGTTCAATACTCTCATAGTTGACCAATGTGGGATTCCTGACACCACCAGAATACTTGCAGGAGACTAATGGTGTTTTTGTATAAGGCTAGACTTTAAATGACTAGAAAATGAAGTGATACTCATCCCAAATAGTGAAATACAATTTACGCTTATTTACAATGTTGTGAACTTGTACAATCATGTAAACTCAGATCTTATCGTTACCTCAAGCTCTTAGCAAGTGAAATCAGATATATATCAGTAGTATTACAAAGATAACAAAAAGAAAATACAAAAGTCACTGAATCATGTAAGCTGGTAGTCGTTTAGAAGCTGGAGAATACTTACACGCAGCTTCAAATATGTACCTAGTAGGTATACGAAACTATATAATTTTTGGAAAAACTCCCCAACAATCATCAAACTTCCCTGCATAGATTTAACCAAATGTAACAGTTCAGAAGAATCGAGATGATCAAAACTTCAGTATGGAGAAACCAATTAAAGATGTTACCATGAACTTCTCTCTTACCTTGATTTATGAAGTGATAGAGACCAACTATATCTCCACCAACACAAAATGCCCTGCCACTCCCCTTCATAAATTCAAAACAAGACCTAAGTGCACTTCACAAACTCAAATCAGAGGTCATGTGCGTCCATAAATTCAAACTTTAACTATAAACAACGAAGCAAAAAAACTCACCTTCAGTGTCATAAAACCAACATCTGGATCGTCCTCCCACGATCTATACTAACTCAACAACCTAACTCCCTGAAAGAAACAACATCACACTCCGAAGTCATCCAACAGCAACACGATTCTTATGTTATTTTCATTTTTACCTTAAACACATCTTTTACCGTCACTTTAAAGCATAAAAAGATTACATATGAAAAAACGGCGGTAAGTAGTAGTTTCATAAACTTTCAAATTTTACCGTATCTGTCTCTAACACAAATATAAAAAAAAACAATAAAATAACAAAATAACAAATAATACCAAAAATTTGGTAATATAGTTCAAAACACCTTTCCTACGTCTATGGGGTCCTAACCAAATTTAATCAGTTTCACCAAAATATAATATATTTATCCAAGGCTTTACTGAGTCGACACTACTCAACCCTTAACATTATCCTTCAACCTCACTTCCCGTGAAAGTTTTTCATACCCAATAACACAAACGACTCGTGTTAATCTCAACAGATAATTTTCTTAACAGTATTTGATAATAAAGATATGAAATAAACAATTCAAGTGATTAAACAATAACTAACATAAACAAAGACAACACTTGAAGTAAAAAAACAATTCCCTTAAATATGTTGCTTCATTAATGAAAGAACGGAAAGTTGTTCATTGAAAGATCTACTGTGAGGCTTTAATATCTTCACTAAAAATCCTACGTACAACAACAAAAATTGTCTCAAATCAACAACGTTTCTTTACCAAAACATTAATCCAATAGAGTTGTAACAACTGCGACAAATGTTAAAGTTTTTCACACAAAACCAACAATAAAGACAACAGCAAAAAGGAATGAGAACTTTTGAAATTTTTGCACACCAACACCAAAAAATGACAACCACAAAATTAACACTACATCTATAATAAACAGCCCAATAAAATCATGCAAACACCATAAAAAAACTAGCTGCCAAAATCCTTAGACTAGATACCAAAGAAGCTCTCAATGGTCTCCCAAAACAAAAGAAAACGTAGCTACCAAATCATACACACTATCAACGATAAACTTTCCAACAAAGTCATAAAAACCTTGACAGAAATTGCAGCACCAAATAAGGATTGAATTCCGATGAAATCAATCTAGAAAATTAAACAAACATAGCTCAAAATTCCAAAAATCATGTAGCCAATGAAATACGAAAGAGCATAGAGTCACGCACACACCAAACTATAGATTTCACACACTACCATTCAACTCATTAACGTAATCTTCAGACACTCAAAATCAATTCACAATTAACCCAGTTGAAGTAACGCAAGTGTCATAACAGAGAAATTCACAACAGTACACCTATTTACCTCACCCATGATAAAGACCCCATGGCAAGACCCAAGAACCACACAAAATCTCGTGGTCACACCTTTGAAAATTTCAGCAGTAAAGCTCAACTCTCGCACACATAATACCCTATAATCTCAAGATAGACTTCAATCCAAGACAGGATTCTTTCTCAACTAGAAGATTATCCATATAGCTTTTAAGTCCAAGTCATTATCCAATTAATATCTTCTATGTCTAATTAATAAATAGAATGCCAAAACTAAATAAAAAGATATATACTATATATCTTAACAATCTTCCCCCTTTTTGGCATTGTTTGTCATATAGTCGAAACTCCCCTAAACGAGATAATTGGACATATAACCATCAAATGTACAAATTTATTTTCTCTCTTGGGATAAAAAGATGCCAAAAAACACAATGAATAGTAGCGCATATACCTTGAAATCTCCCCTGGAATGAAACATTCACCATAAACAATCTAATGTCTACACCTTGGGACAAAACATTGTCAAAACTAAGAATGCTTTCAACACAATCAATCTCAGTGAATATAGAAATATAAAAATCATCAATAGGTTCAGCGGAAGAATTATAAACATGCCAAGATGACAATTTGTCACCAATCAATACACATGCCAACATATCATTACTTGCTTCAATTCCATCTTTATAAGACTGATCAAATTCATAAACCCAAGCAAATAAAGATTAGTGTTGCTAGTGTAGTGAGTGAGATACCGGATAGAGTGACCCACACTGATAAAAGAGCTAAAGAGTCTTCAGTGAAGTCAAATATAAGTCACAATGCATACTACTAAAAAGATGGGACATAATGGCAACATAAAAACTAAAGAACTGAAAAAGACAAATATTTTTTTACATTTTTTTAACACAAAAAATACTTAAAAAATGTAAAGTACACAGACCCTATGCCCCTTGAATAAATTTAAACCTGGCCTTATTCCTTGTCATATTATCTTTGTCATCGGTTTCTTCTTCTGAAGAAATTGATTTATCCTCTGTCTGAACAGTTTCTTTACAAGCAGTAATTAACTGTGAATCTAGACAATTTTTTATTTTTCCTTCACAATATCTTTGTGCATGTAATTGACCCTTTCTAATCCAAGTGTGCTTCAGTACCATGGGCTACTGTTGGAAATTTAATGGAGAGTATCTACATTTTTGGTTTTGATCCCTTTGAAACATCATTTGTAACATCTTGTAACATCTCGGTCTTATGTACTTGATAACTCCACAAAAATAACATGTGGGTACAAACCTTCGATTCTTCCTCGAAGTTTTTTCTTGGATAGATCTGGATATGTCATCTTTCTCATCATTCACCGTGGAATAGTCACCTTTGTAGCCAATGCCTTGAAAATCCCCTTTAATCTTACTGATTTCTATTGACTTTTTTAACTTTTTGATACTTCCATTTAATATTCTTATTCCTTTTTCTGTACTGACCAACTTCAATTTTGTTTTATCAAGTTCAAGGTTTTAAAACCCGGACCGAACGTCGAACCGGAAGCTTTACTGATCACTGGTTCGATAGGTTCGACCGGTTCAACCACCGGTCGAATCAGTGTGACGTCATAATTACGCAATAATTATATTTAATTATATATAATATTAGAAATATTTTAAAAAATAGAAAAATGTACCAAATAATATAAATAAAAATAAATAAAAAAATCATTTGACCGGTTCAAATAATATAAATAAATATAAATAAAAAACGTGATGCATTTTAGAAAGAAAAAAGCAAAAAAATTAAAAATTTTATTGAATCAATGATCAACCGGTTCGACCAGTCTCGGTTTAACCGGTCAATTGACCGATTCTCACCAGTTCGTATTGGTCCAATTAGAGACTGATTTTTAGGAGTCACCCGGACCGGATAGCCGACCAGTCAAACCGATCAGTCCAGTTTGGGTTTCAAAACACTGATCAAACTCATCTAATGGAGACAACAACTTCTTCTCTAGATCTTGAATGATGTTCTTAATGGAAGTATTTTCCTCTTTCAACTTCTCATTTTCCTTACATGTTTGGGCCTATTTACCACGCATTAACTCGTAGGCTTCATAAATACCTTCCTTTTTATCATATGAAGTACTGTCATCACAGTTATAATATAAGATTGAGCGTTGAGTTGAGTCATCTACGCTTTTCCCAAAATTTTCCGATTTACTTACTTTTTCGTCTTTAGTTACTTCCTTCTCGGTTACTGTTAAACAAGTAACTGGACTTTTGTTGTACAAAGTAACTAATGTAGTACTATTCACAACTTCTTCTTTACTTCCAGATTTGTTATCACTCCAAGTGCTCGTATAAGATTTCCTTTTTCTCTTCTTTAAGATGTTAGCATTCTCCGCTTGAACATGACCAAAGCCTTGACACTCTTGGCATTGAATTCTCTTTACCTTTCTTTCTCCTTTTTGAGCTTTGGCTTGTTGTTTGAAGTTGTTGTTCGATGAACTCCCATCGTTTTGCCTAAACTCGAATCTATCCTTTTTCACTCTCATGTTAATAGCCCCATATCTTCATTCTCGCTGGATTCATCATCTACATCATTCATACATTTTCCAATTTCAACGTGTAATGCCAATCATTTGCTTATTTCTTGTTTACCCCTTAAAAGATTCATTTCAAAATTTGTAAGAATTTCAATTACATTCTCTAATGACAAATCATTAATGTCATAGGTCTCTTCAATTGCTACAATTTTTGGAATAAATTTCAAAGGTAATAATCTCAACGTCTTCTTAACTAGTTTTAGATTAGATTATTTCTTTCCGAGTTGATTTGTTTGATTCACTATATTTCACAATCTTTCATGAAAGTTTCCAATAATCTTATTTTTATCCATCTTCGGTTCTTCAAACCTCACAACTGACATCTGAAGTTTTGATGCTATCACAGATTTGGACCCTTCATGAATAGTTTGCAAAGTATCTTATGCTTCTTTAATCAATTCACAAGATGATATCATTGAGAAGCGTCCTTTATAAACAGCACTGAAAATTGAGTGCAATGCTTGTGAGTTTCCAAGTGCTCTTTTTTCTTCAGCTCTTGTCCATTCAGATGGATCTTTTAGAACTATCTCTCCCTTATCATCAGTAATCATCGGATGTGTCCAGCCATATAACACCGAGTTCCATGCTCTTGTTCCCTGTGTCTGAATAAAGACTCTATTCTGTGATTTTCATACAAGATAATTGGAATCGTCCAACAACGGTGGCCTGATAATTGATGCTCCTTCTTTTATGGCTATAATTGCGAAACCCAGATCTACACCAACTTGATGTACCAAGTTCTAAATCAGTGACCTTGCTATGATACTAATTGAAAAAACTATAAGGAGTAGCAGTTTTGCAAACTTTCCAATTTTACTGTATTCGTCTCTAACACAAATAAAAACAGAAACAATAAAAAATGAAATAACAAATAACACCAAAAATTTGATAACGTAGTTTGTCTTATCTTATCTATGCGCGTGGGGTCCTCACCCAGCTTAATCACTTTCACCAAAGTACAATAGATTTACCCAAGACTTTACTGAGCCAACACCACTTAACCCTTGATACTATCCCTCAACCTCACTTCTTGTAAAAGTTTTTCACACCCAATAATACGACCAACTCGTGTTAACCTTAACAAAGGATTTTTTCAACAGTATTTGATAATAAAGATACGAAATAAACAACTCAAGTGATTAAACAATAACCAACATAAACAAAGACAACATTTGAGATTAAAAAAAATAACTCCCCTAAATATGTTGCTTCATCAATGAAAGAACAGAAAGTTTTTCATCGAAAGATATGCTTTGATGCTTCAATATCTTCGCTAAAAATCCTACGTATAACAGCCACAAAAAAGTTTCAAATCAACATTTCTTCATCGAAACATTAATCCAATAGAGTTACAATAATCACTTTCGTTAATACAATTTAATGTAGTAATAGTAAGTGGATATCGTTCTCACGAGAAATTTTTAACAGTAAAGGTTAACGAATTTAAAACTAAAACAATGTAACAAAATGGGGGGGTGGTTGATTCACGAAATTTAAGGAAAAATATAAGAAAAATCGAAAATCACAAGAAATAATTGGATTTGAAAATTGAATGGAAAATACCTTGGTTTTCGAGTCACCGATGCTATTACGCTAAAATGGATCCTCGACATAAATTTTCAATCATTAATAAACATTCATTGGGGATATTTCTCTTAAGTGTAATGACTAGAAACATGTATCCTAGCATTCTTATTAAACAACAACCTAGATACAATTGTAGGTTCAATTGAATAATAGCTTTACGAATCAAGAAATCAATGAGTAAGAGAAATACATATACGACATGCAATCAATCAAGCGAATATCTTCTTGGAATTTCCAACTCTAACGTAAAGAAGGTAATCCTAATTGTTACTTGTGATTAACGAAATTGAACGTCATATTTCATTAATCTAGCTATTAAATGAATTAATCCCTACTTGCACACCTAGAAATCAATCAACTCAATTAGAAAAAGTCATTCAGAAGATATTCAATGTTCATCAACAACATAAACTTTATTGAAACATCTCATACATAATAATGGATAACTTGACTTCCCTCAACCAAAAAAAGGAGTTTATCTATTCATAACGAAAGTAGAAATCAAAGAAATAATAACATAACAAGTCTCCATCCCTGATCTTTCTTGAAGAATATGAAAATATAGAAGAAAAAGTGAAAAAAACGCAAAAATAATGAAACGAAAATCTGTTGAAAACGAAAATCTATTCTAAAACAAAGGCT
>JAJMLV010240492.1:0-10406 GCA_027123465.1 Erythroxylum coca
TGGAGCTACAATTCTCGCTATAGAAAAATAAAAGTATGGTCTGATGCTGACGGAAGAAATGCACAGTTAAACGTTAAAGTGAAACATCATTTGATCTGTGCACTATCTCTAGAAGAATATGAGAAGATATCCTACTAATCTATAGCAAAGGAAATGTGGGATAAACTACAAGTCACTTTTGAAGGAACAAATGAGGTAAAGAAACATAGAATAAGCGTTTTAGTTCATCAATATGAACTATTGGTATGAAACAAGAAGAAACCATAGATGAATTATTCAAACGATTCACCATCATCATCACGATCTTAATGAACTTAGGAAAGATATATCCCAATGATGAGCTTGTAACGAAAATTCTACGATCACCACCAAGGAATGGAGTCCTAAGGTGATAGCACTAGACACCACAAATGATCTAGACACTATTTCACTCAACTGGCTATGAGAATATCTAATGATCCATGAAACCGAGCTTAGGCAAGATGAAGGATCCTCACACAGAAAAGAATTGACAGTAAAAGCAACTAATGAATCAAATGGTGATAAAAGTGACACTGGGTTGCAAATAGATAGAGATGACGAGTTCAACTTCATGGCCAGAAAACATGCCCGCTTTTATAAAAAGAAGCTGATGAAGAAAAGAGAAGGAAACAAAAAAGTCGGGAATAATAGGTTCCTATCAAAAGGCAACAGCAACAGTAGCAATACATAAAAGAATCAAATAATATGCTATCATTGCAAGAGGCCTAGACACACAAGACCTTAATGTCTGCTTCTTCAAAAAGATAAGTTAGAGATAAAAAAACCCAGAAAGCAAGTGATGACTACAACCTGGTCAGACGAGGACTTTGAAAATTTTGAAGAAGAAGATCCATAAGAAGTTAGCAACGTTTGCTTCATGGATAAATCAAGAAACGATGACGTATATTATTTTGACTCTAATATTGAAGTTGATGAATTGAAAAATGCATATTATGAATTATATGATCAGTACAAAAACTTGATAGTGAAGTATTTCAAAGAAGTTGAGAAGTCCAAGAATAATGATGCATCTCTGAAAAGTAAGATTAATCATTAGGATCTGTGAATGAGAGTTTGGCACCAAAATATGTCTCTTGAAGTTGATTATAATCAAAGATTTCTGAAAAAGAAGTTCTAGAAGAAAGATTATCCAAGTTGGAAAATACTTTACTTGAGAATGATGCTGATAAAGTGAAACAACTAGAAGAAAAGGTCATCGCCCTAGAACTTGAGAAAGAGAAATGTGTAGGAAAGATCTTATCTCTAAAAATAATCTTGCGAGATTCGTTAATGGAAGGAACAACCTTGATGCGCTCCTTGATAGTGGTAAATGTGTCTTTGATAAAGCTAGAATAGGCTACAATGAAAATAATAATGTTAGGTCATACAAGAACTTCTTTGTTAAATCCAACAGTAGCTATAGTCAAAATAGCAAGAACCTGACATATGGTAGAAATTATAGCAATTCTCGTTCATCTGTTTTATGTTTCTACTACGGTATACATGCTCATATTAGTCATTTTTGTAAAATTTGTAAAATGTATGTTTAGAAATCGAAAGGTCAAGCTACTATCCTGAAAGGACTCAGAAAAATTTTGGTATCTAAAATAAGATAATATTTTTCTATAGATATGCTTCAAAAAGGAGACATCAAAAAATCAATGGATAGTTGAAAATGGATGTTTAAGATAGATGACAGGTAACATATCACATTTCAATTATATTGAAAGGAAAGACTGAGGTAATGTCGTCTTCATTGACAAAAATAAAGCAAAGATAACCATAATTGATGAAATTGGTGATTTTGACTCTACCTTTATTGATAATGTCCTTTATGTTAATGGTTTGAAATGTAACCGTTTAAGTGTAAGTCAATTATACGACGAAGGTTATAAAGTAATTTTCTATGCATCTCATTATGAAATAGTCGATAATCATAATGATAATATCGTATTCGTTGGTTATGGAAATCAAAACATATACTGTGCTTAACTAGAAGACATGTCTTCAAAAAGTGTTAAATGTTTTGTTTCTCTAGAAAAGAATTCGCTTATTTAGCATAAGCATCTTATCAAAATTGTCCAAAAATAAGTTAGTGAGAGGACTACCTAATCTGAAGTTCGAGGATAATTAGGTTTGCGAAGCTTGTTTAAAAGGAAAACAAATTAGAAGCATCTTCCCTCCTAAAAATATTATGTCTACTAAACAACTGTTTAAACTTATGCCTGTAGATTTATTTGGTCCCACTAGGACTCAAAGTTTTGGTGGTAAACATTATGGTTTTGTTTTATTAGATGATTATTTTAGATTTACATGGTTTTACTTCCTATCAAACAAAGATGATGCATTTGAAGTTTTTTAGAAGTTTTGTAGAAAAATTCAAATCGCAGTAGGATACTGCATTACTTCACTTCGGAGCAATCATGAAGGAGAATTTGATAACAAAAAAATTGAAGATTTTTGTGATAGTAATGGTATGACTCACAACTTTTCTTGCCCAAGGACTCCTCAGCAGAATTGGTGTCCTTGAGAGAAAGAACAGGACCTTAGTTGATATGGCTAGGATAATGCTGTGTAAAAGTGGCCTACCCCATGGTTGTTAGACAGAAGTGCTATCCACTGTTTGTTACATACTCAACAGGTGTCTTATAAGAACTATTTTGAAAAAGACCGTCTATGAGTTGTGGAACGGAAGAAAACCAAATGTTGCTTACTTTTAAGCATTTGCTTACAAATGCTTCATTCTAAATAATGGGAAAGACAACCTTAGAAGGTTGGATGGGAAATCAGATAAAGCTATCATTCTGGGCTACAATACCGTTAGTAAAGGATTTAGAGTTTACAACAAAAAAACAAAGAAGATAGAAGAATCGATACATGTAGTATTTTTATGAAGCTCTACCTTCAACAATAGCAGCTGATTTAGATGATGAAGAGCATCCCTTGGTTCCTAAAGATACATTGACTTCACCTACAGTACCTTCAAAATCACAAGACCTAGAAGGTCCTTCTAAAGCCAAGATTGAACAGACTCCTTCCTCTCAGCAGGAGTCTATGCAAAGAAAAACACTAAGAGAATTGAGAGGTTAAAATACTTATCAATACATTATGTAAGATCCTTCTAAAAGTCTAAGAACTAGATCTTCCTTCAAGAACAACTTTGTTGCCCTTATCTTATAATTAAAACCAAAGAACATTGAAAAGACTTTTACTGATGAACATTAGGTTTTAGTAATGAAAGATGAACTTAATTAGTTTGACAAAAACAAAATTTGGAATCTAGTACCTCATCTTCAAAACAAGTTAGTCATTGGAACTCGTTTGGGTATTTTGAAACAAACTTAAAAAAAATGGTAAGGTGGTAAGAAACAAAGCTAGACTTGCAACTCAATATTATAATCAACAGGAAGGTAATGATTTTCATGAAACTTATGAACTTATTGCTATAACAAAATCGATTAGAATTTTACTTACCTTCACATGTTATAGAAACTTCAAATTGTTCCAAATGGACATTAAAAGTGCTTTTTAAAATGGATATATTAACAAAGAAGTGTTTGTTAAGCAACCTCCAGGCTTTGAAGATGAAAATCATCCTAATCACATGATGAAGTTAACAAAAACCCTGTATGCTCTAAAACAGGCTCCTCGAGCATGGTTTGGGAGGTTAAATAATTTTCTACTTGAGAATAACTTTGAAAGAGGAAAGGTAGATAAAACCTTATTCATTAAGAAAAAAAAGAATGATTTATCATAGTGCAAATATATGTTGATGACATAATATTTGGTGCTACTAATTAATCTTTCTGTGAAGAATTCTCAGCATTAATACAGAGGGAGTTTGAAATAAGCATGATGGAAGAACTATCCTTCTTTCTCAGACTAGAAATCAAGAAAATAATGTATCTTCATTGGCCAAAACAAATGCACAAAGTAACTTATCAAGAAGTACCATTTTGAGAATGCCAAATTGATGGCTACTGCTATGTATACTGGAACTAAACTTGATATGGATGATGAAGGCAAGGCTATGGATAAAACCAAGTATAGAAGAATGATTGGGTCACTACTATATCTTACAAGATCATGACCAGATATTATGTTTAGTGTATGTCTTTGTGCACGCTTTCAATCAAATCTTAAAGATAGCCACCTTCAAATAGTCAAGAGGATATTTTAATATCTTTTCGAAAATATGGATTTTAGTTTATGGTATCCAAAAATTTGATTCTTTTAACATAGTTGGCTATTGTGATGCAAATTATGTAAGTGATAAAGTTGATCGAAAAGGCAAAAGTGGTCACTGATAATTTATTAAAAAATGTCTAGTTTTTTGGCCTTGGAAGAAACAAAATCGCATATAGCTTTCAACAACTGAAACTGAATATATAGCAACTGCTAATTGTTGTGCTCAAATCTTATGGAT
Source organism: Erythroxylum coca (assembly GCA_027123465.1). Classification (NCBI taxonomy): domain Eukaryota; kingdom Viridiplantae; phylum Streptophyta; class Magnoliopsida; order Malpighiales; family Erythroxylaceae; genus Erythroxylum; species Erythroxylum coca. Next base: position 4,448 of record JAJMLV010240492.1, read on the forward strand.
GAAACATCAACTCTAGGATTTTTTTCTAAACTGTTCTAAATACAATAAATCTTTCTAAAAATCTTGTGCATCATTCTATAACTAAACATACAAAAATCGAACATCATTTTCTTAAAGATCTTGATTTGGAAGGTATCATTTATCTTTTGCATGTTAATACTGAAAATCAAATAGTTGATATTTTGAAGATAGATTTTGTGTGTTAAAAAATGAGCTTAGTATGTGCAAAGTATCTAATATTATATGTGTTTGAATTTTCTATGCTACTTCTCTTTGCTAACATTAACATGATCCTTCTTCTTTAGAAGGCTCCCTTCATGTTCTAGACTTGTTTTTAGTATAGTAGTCTCCTTCTAGTTTAAAAAACCCCCTCATTTTAGAAGACTTCTCTTGGTTTAATAGAGAAAATTACACATGTCCCAAAAAGGAAATCATTCATGGCATCGTTTCATCTTTTAAAACAGAGTGTGTAGTTCTAAAAAACAGCTGTATGGAACTGACAAAAGAGATGCAAATGATCAAAATTCCTCTTTTGGCATGTACGACTACCTATACTCATAATCATAATCATTATCTTTCTCAAATGAATTGAAGAAGTTTCTTTTGTGTATGTTTATTTTTATCTTCTTTGTTGAGATTGTATTTATGTTAGCGTTGGAATAGGATGTTGTGTTGAAAGAATTGTCTAAATGTATGTATTTGGGTTGTTGAGTGTGTTTAAAATTCGAATTTGTTGGGTTCTTAGGTTTTGGAATTGAAGGTTTCGCCGCGATGAAGTCAAATGTTAACCTCTCTAGAAGGACGTTTTATGTTGAATTTTGTGATTTCACTGTGGCAAGGTTCGACGTTCATTGCAGCAAAATTTCCCCGAGAGTACTTGACTTTAACGAGGGGACTTCGCTGTGATGAAGTCAAAAGTTTGCTGTAGCGAACTTCTCCTGAAGGGTCCATGGAGATAACTCCATGGTTTCGTCATGGCGAAACAATTTCGTTGCCGCGGCGAACTCTTCTTTGCTGCTACGCTGAGATTTCTTATAAATCCAATGTTATCCACTTTCCCTTTGTACCATCCTCACCTGGCCGCGACGAATTGAACCTCGGGATTAGTCCTGGGATCGGGACCCAGGCTCAACATGTTTAGTATCATAGCGATAGTTGGACTCCAGAAATGGGGTCCAACATCTTTTGATATCAAAGCTTAGGTTTTTCCTAGGCTTAGAGTGCATAATAGTATGAATTGTTATGTTATGTAATTACTTGTTGTATTGTGAATTGATTGATTTCATTAAGTGACATGCATATATGTAGGAAGTAAGATTAAAAAGAAACGTAAGCTAATCGTTAGTGTTTTAATTGAAGGAGTAATATGCAACCTCATAAAATGACATGAGGAGTTCTACAAGGATTCGTTGCACCTGACTCTTCGCTAAGAGAGGAGAGTACTGATGAGTCAGTAGCCCCAGGAAATACTGAGTCTTCAGTAAGGCTTAGCAGTGGGCCTTTTCAATCACTAACGCATGAGTCGTTAGTTCTGTAGGAGCAAGTGCCTCCATTAAATCCGAGAATATTCCAAGCCTTTTCTCAGGCATTTGTTCGGGCCATAGGCCAAATGCCAGAATCTTCTACTCCGGCCTTAGCTAAAAAGGGGAAACAATTTGATAAGTAGAGGAAGGATGGAGCAGTAGACTTCTATGGGACCACTGATCCAAAAGAAGCTGAGACTTGGCTGAGAAAAAAGGAAAGGGTATTAGAGCAAATGGATTGTGAGGATGATGACAAGGTTGAATATGTTGCAAGGAAGGACTTCCTAATTGCTTATAAGAAGAAATATCTGTCTGAAGTGTACATTCAGCAGAAGCAGAGAGAGTTTCTTAGCCTCTCCCAGAGGGAGATGACGGTGAGCAAATATGAGCACCAATTTACACAATTGTTCAATATGTAGCTGAAATGAGGATGAGTGAGACGGCTAAGTGTCGTAGGTTTGAAGCAGGACTGCATCTAGCCATCAGAGAAAAAGTGGTGGTGCAGAACTTCTGTGACTTTCAATAACTAATTGAAGCGACACTGAGGGCTGATAATATAGAAAACATAAAGAGCATCGTGAATAAAAAGAGAAAGAGGAGAGAACAGTTCAAGAAGGGAGGTGGTACTCCTATATCTGAGAGAAGTGCCAAGACATTCCGTATACTTTCTGAAGAGAGGAGCAGTGGAGCAAGCAATTCCAAACCTATGAGAATTTTTATTGTTTCTTATCAACCCTCAACAGTGGGAGGTAATAGAAAGGGAGAAGGGGATAAGTCTTCTGGTCCTAAGTACGATCATTGCAGCAAGTTCCATAAAGGGGAATGCTACAAGTTGACTGGAGATTGTTTCAAATATGGAGAGAAAGGGAACATGGCTAGAGAGTCTCCACTCTATGTAAGAAAAAAGGGAACTTAGATGCAAGTTTCAAAGAGAGCTAAGATTGTGGGTCACAAGACTACAATTGAAGTGGGCAGTTCTGATGTAGTTAAGAGAGTGAACCCTTCAGGAAGACTGAGGATATAAACACCAGTTAGGGTATTTGTAATGACACGAGAGGATGCAGAAATCGCCCCAGAAGTTGTGTCTGGTATGATTACATTATTTGATGATGATATTGTTGTTTTGATTGATTCGGGTTCTACTCATTCATTTGTGTCATCAAGTAGAGATGTGTGTGGTAAAAATCTAAGCCTATTGGATACTCCTTTAATAGTTAGCAGTCCAATCGGTTAGTATATTGTGATCAGTCAAGTTCATAAAGATTGTGAGATATATATTGGAGGAGAATGATTGGTGGTGGATCTAATCCCACTGAAGATGGGGGAATTAGATGTGATTTTGGGCATGGACACGTTAGAGAAATATAATGCTAATTTGGATTACAAACAGAAAATGGTAAAGTTTGAGTTGGAAAACTGGAGAAAGATGGTATTTGTGGGAGACAGAAAATCAAGCTCGCCTAGGGTTATTTTGGCTCTGATTGTGACATCTCGTTCCCATACTAAGGGTTAGAACCCTAAAATACAGTACATGTGAGATCAATGAGAGATTAAGAAAAATGCATTTCATGCTCATGCATAATGTTAGCATATACACATGTGAACATTGATTTTTGCATACATTAAAATGATTGTACATGCATTCATTGGCATTTTGGGTATAAATGAATTGTAATGTCATATTATTGAGAATTGTGGTTTGTTTGTATTGAAAATTGATGTAGAAAGTTTAATTGTTAATTTTCAATTTTTTAAGAATTTTAGGGAAAATTTTCAAAAGTTATGAGTATTTTGGGACTAAGAAAAATGCCAAGTGGCAGGAAAATTATAAATGGAAATAGAAATAAGAATCAAATGATATTGGAGAAATTTTATGGATGAGTTTAAAATTTTTAAGAATATGATATTGAAAACTTAGAGACAATTGGAGTAAAATTTGGGAGATAATTGGACTGGTTAAATAAGAGAATCCAATTTTAAGTTTACAAGATTTGGACAAGTGACAAATGTCACTTGTCAAGACACACTTCTTTTATTTTGAAAGACCATTTTAATTTTTTTGATCTTGCTTCTTCTTCGTGACTCTCCTAAGTTTATAGAAGTTTCATTCTTTTAGAAATTGTCTCATCCTTACCACACAAGTCTTGCTCTCACTTTTCACTTGCTATCTCGTTTTGCTCTCTTCTTTACTGTCACTAAAATACATAACCCTACAACCTTTGACAAGATGATGATTGGATGATATTCGAAAGTTAGGGTTCAACTGATTTTTAAAAGAGCTGGAGTTAAAACAAGTTAGTATCTTGTTAATCTTTAAGATTTGTTGCTTTATGAAACAAAAATGGTGATTTATTGATATTTCATATTCATGACAAAAATAGACATTTTTCATGTTCATCGTGAATGTAGGATGAAAATTTGGATTTGTTGATTTTTCATATTTGATTATCAAAATGTTATAAGAGGTTGTAGAAAAGATTTTTGGATTTGAAAGATCAACTAAAATGTGTATGAGATTAATGCAAAAAAATGAAAGTGAAGAAATGCAGAAAACATGAAGAATATGCGTGAATGTGATTTTTTGTTTTTGATGATTATGAAAAATAATAGATTTTGATTTGATTGTCATAAGTTGAGCTGAAATGTAATAGGAATGAAGTGAAAATATTGAGGAAATAAGCTAGAAGTAATAGAGTAAGCAAAAGAGATGAATTAAGATGAAAATGATGATGTAGTGTGTTAAACATGTACAGATGCAGTGTTTCCACTGAACATGCATTTGTATTTTTTTCATATCTTGGTCTATAGACAACTAAATGGGATCATTTTAAGTTTATATTCAAATAAAAACGTACAACTATATTTTTCATGAAAGAATCGAAATTTAATTCTGTCTTTAAGAGTTTTAAAATTTAGCTTGAAGTTGAGTTTGTAGATTTTATTGTGGTTTGGAACAGTCTGTTTTTTTTGCATAACCTACAGAATATTGAACCAAATTGCATGAAATTAGTTTCATTAAAAACTTAAGACATAAAGAAACAATTTTGGTAGAAGGGTGTTTTGCCTAAATCTTTCATTTTCCTTGTCAAAATTTCCATGAAAGATTGACCCGAAGGTCTATTTTGAGAAGAGGAGACTCTGCAGTGCGTGAATGTGGAGAAGAAAAAGAGGGGTTGCATGATCGTGAATTTTGAAGAATTCTGGAACAGCATGATTGTGCATAAGCACGATCGTGACTTTTTTGATTCAACTTGAACTCACGATCGTGCTTATGAATGCTTGCTGAAGTGGACTGATGTGAACATCCTTCACTCTTTTAGTCATAACTTCTTCTCTTAACCTCCAAATGACATGAGACTTGAACCATTGGACTTGTAACACATTGATCTTCATGTTTACCAAAAATTATAACCATATGAAATCATTATGGAGAGATTGATTGATTAATTTGGGACAGAATTGATGAGGAGCCCTGGAAAATGATAACTAGAGTATTTTCACTGAACATGCTTCGATATTTTAGGCATACCTTGTTATGAAATCTTCAAAATGAGATCATTTTTTATTTTATTAAACTAGAGACATAGAGCTACAATTTTTTTGAAGGAGTTGAGATTTAATTCTGTCTTTAAAATTTTAGATTCTTGAATTAAAGTGGAGTACAGGATACTATTTATGTTTATGAATAGTCTGAATTATTTTTAATATAACTTTTGGGGTACAAAACCAAATTGAATGATCGTGGTGTCATTAGAAACTTTAGACAATGGGGAACACTTTTTTAGAATCTGAAATTTTGGAGGTGATATAGGACTAAAATAAAAATTTGGATAATGTTTGATCTTCTAATATTGGAATAGCATTAGTGATTGAATTGTTGAAATCAAAGTAAAAAAGGCATGAGTTTAATGGGAATAAAGATATTCATATGATTGAAGTTGTGATTCAAGAAGAGGAGTAAAGTGTATCTAGTAAAAGTGAATAAGAAATGGGTTATTATGAGAGTAAGTAATGCTACAAAATGAAATGATGAGTAATTAAGTTATAAATGAGAATGTGGATAAAATATGAAATTTGATAATATACCCAGGATTGTCATTGAACATACATTGTACTTATTCCATATACACTCAGGTGCATAAATGAATGCTTATAATTATGTAAAGTTATCAATGTGTATATGCAATGTGTGTATTGCATAATTTTGATGTGGAGGATAAATGTCCGTATTCAAACGTTTCTAGATCATAGAAACTAACGCTAATTTAGAGCGTATTGTGAGCCGACCTCAATGTCACATTTCACTGTTTGTTCTAAATTTTCTACATTGAATGTAACATCCCGTCACCGATGGGATGTGTACAGTTCATCTTATACGTATTTTGCATATGCATTCATAGCCTCTACATATTTGATAAATGTTCATAATTGCACAA
>JAJMLV010240505.1:0-10404 GCA_027123465.1 Erythroxylum coca
AAAAACACAACCCCAAAATACTCACCATCATCTAGCCATTGAGGATCGGTTCCTGAATATTGGTAAAAGAGTAAAGATTAATTAGTGTGTGAAGAACAAAAATAGATGAAATCACATGAAAACATATTTCTTCAACTAAATCACTTTCTCATGCATTCCAGTAAATAATAATACATAATCGAAGAGAACAATTTGTAATTAAATATTGCTAACTGAAAATTTTTATTTGAATTTTTGAATTTTTTATTTTTCTTACTAAAGATATTCTTTTTTTTGTTAATTTAGTTCATAAAGTTTAGATTATTAGCAAAACATGTCCATTTTATTCTTTAAAAAATCCATTTCATAACGTTTTATTATAATATGTATTTGTAAAGTTATATGATTTGATTGCAAGTAAAACACATGATCGTTTTATTATATTCTATCTTCTTTAGGAAATAAATTGTATAAATAAATTTACCACGTGAACTTTTAAAAATGAACAAAAGTGCACAGCATGTGTACAAATATAAAAAATATATTTAATTAATTTAAATTATAATATTTTGCATAAATTTTAACCATATTAGTTTTAAAATAGCAACACAAAGTAATCATCTCTTTATTAAAATTATTCCGCCTATTAATAAAAAGGACATAAATTTTACTACATTGTACAATTTTATAAACTTTAAAAGATGTGAAAATGTATTTTTTAAATAAAAATAAAAATAAAATTTCTTACCATCATTAGCAAAAATTTTTGCAAATAGCCAGATAATCCAATAACTTAGATCTTGACGTAGTGACCCTGCAAATTTCAGAAAATTAAACAAAAGTGACAGAACTAGAATAATATTGACGTAGTGACCCTGCAATTTTCAGAAAATTAAACAAAAGTGACAGAACTAGAATAATATTGTGGATGTGAGCAAATTAACTGGAAGAAAAGACATGTGTCAGTAATTATTCTTACTGAAGTAACACAACTCCTAAATACTCACCACCACCCTTGCCATCACTCAATTCATGATATTTTGCTGCATTGTAGTGATAAGATAAAGATTAATTAGTGTGAGCAGAACCAAACGTACACACATTTCTTCAACAAAATATCATATATGTATAGAACACCACTTCCATGCTTACTAGGCCTTGTGTACAAGAAGTTGTAAAGTCACAACTTATTATTACGTTACATACTTGCCTAAAAAAATAGTATCAGTGATTGATGTAGTGCTCAAACTAAATTTCATTTATTAATTTGAAGAAAACTAAAGTTTAATTGTTAATTAAAATATGTATTAATTATTAAATAATTTTAGTGAGAAGCATAGCTACTATTTTTAAAATATTCAAATATAGTGGTTACCGTAATTGCTACATATTATATTAGACAAAAATATTTATACTAAATAATTATTAATATTGAGTTATATTCTTAAATTTTGTTTATATTAACTTAATCAGTTACTACAAAAATAAATATTGAAATAATAAAATAATGTATTTAAAATATAAATTAAAAATTTTGAAAGGATAAATTGAAAAATTATTTTTGTTTAATATTTATTAAAATAAAATAAAATAATTTTAATTTTAATAAAATTGGATATTATATTAAATTTAAAATATTTTAATTCTAATTATAATATAAAGCTAAATTTTAATTATATAACAAATAAAAATATTATCTTATAATTTAAAAGCATTACGAAAAGGTATCCATTATTAATGAAAATTCAGGCAAATAATTTAGGAGAATTGTCCATTAATGTTTGACATTTTTTAATGGACAAAGTTAATAATTTAAGTGTGTATTTAGACGTCTCACCAACGTGATAAGCATATGCGAAGCCACGCGCTAAAAACCTGGCGACCTTATATACAAAATGGATGATGGAGTTCAGAAAACCGTGAGGACCTGTACATGAAAAATATCATATTCAATACATTAACATTTATAAAACTAAAATGAAACGAAATACATCAATTTTAATCATTTCTTTTTCTCTTAAATAATAGTATAAATAGATTTTTTAAATTTTTCTTTAAAATTTAATGATAATTATTTAAAGAAAAGAACTTCCTTATATTTATTATTTTGAAATTTCAAACAGAATTCACAAAATAGTAATAACTGCAATTTGAACTGATGAAAAGCAAGCATGTGAGATAAAATAAAGAAAAGATTGAAAGTGGAGAAGAGGATTAACATACCTAGCTTAGGAACTTCACATATTTCACGATCTCCTTCAAAGTTGCAAGGATTGTAAATGTCGTCATTATAGCAGCAAAAATTATAAAAAGAAAGCTGGAAGCCAAATAGCAGAGAATTATAGACGTCTTTATAAGTTAGGTTGTTTCTATATCTTAGCAAACTCTCCTCATTTGAAACCGGCAGAAGTATCGTCTTCTCTACTCGGCATGAATCCTCCAAATCTGATATCCTAAGATGGCCAACGACTACATAGGAATATTCACCATGTAAAGAGTGGGAGGAAGAATAATTACAAGAAGATGTATCTACATATTGTACACGGTAATAATCATCCAATAGAGTATTGTGATGTCTAGCATCCATAGCCACTGGATTCACACATCGCACGAAAGCCAAGTCCTCAGTATATTTTTCATAACGGAATCCAGACGTAAGCAAAGGGTGTAATAGATTCCATGTTAGAGAATGATGTGGAAGTGATGAGCAGTAATCCTTTTGGACACCGGTGTCCTCAAATCGAATTTTAAAGTCAGCGTAATTGATTTCGCTTACATAATATTTTGTAGAAGACAAGTACAACACCGTTTTCTGGTTGTCGCAGTCAAGCTCAAAGGATTTGAAACCGCAATCTTTAGAATCTGTTCTCAAGCGAAACGGCAATTTAATAGATATATTTCCACAAGAAGAATTGCAGTCGTTCTTGTTGGCAGTACAACTATGGTGTCCCAACGGTAGGAAGGCCTCAAGAACAACTACGGCTACTAGCAGGCGATACCTACTGCAATTCATCATTGGGAGAGTCTAAGAAAACGAGGCTATTTTGAATGAGTTGCAAGCTTTGGAAAAGGAGAAGCATACATTTGCTTATCTATATCTGGAAAAGAGCCGGCCAAATTGGAATTAGTCAAAGTCACCTGTGTAGAAAAATGATCCCAAGTCGTCTCATAAAGCAGACAGGTCCATGATATGGTCCTCTTTTGAGTTGAGCCACAAATGTCTTTTTCAGGTCTGGATAACTGCTTTACTTATTTGACGGTGTAAGCATTTATTTTCCAAGGGATGGCTTTCTGGAGAAGAGGATATTGACTATACCCGTACTTGTTCGTTGGCAATGAGTAATAGTCAATACCCGTTCGTTGGCAATGAGTAATGACATTCACTAGCCATGTAATGACTATTCACCTGTTTCGAAAATTATTGTGCTCCCTTGTTCTTCTTTATATTCATCCCATTTATTTTTTCTCTCCCAATTATTAAATAGATCGAATATTAAGCAAACAGGGATGCAGCATTTTTCCAGTATAGGTAAATACGTTCCTAAAGACTCTGACTAATAATCAATACCCGAACTTACTAGTTATTAATAAAGACTAACGGTATGTGGTTCATTGGAATGACCGGATATTTTTTAATCTATTTTTAGTAATAAGTTATTTTTATGTAAGATATATAATTTAAAAGTTTATTTGTTAAGACAATGCACCAAACAAGGATAGTGCCTTGTTATTGCGTGGGTGTTCTTTGCTATTGAAGTTTGTTAGAGCTATGAACAGAATTGGTTAGGAAGGGGGCTATCGTTGTGGTGGATTGTTAATTGGCTCCTGGTGTTCAAGTATTATGGGCTTTGGGGATGGATAAATGTACCAACTTGTCCTCCTCAAGTTGGAAAGTCTAAGAGACCCACCTTGGCACCAGCGATACGAATAGTTTCAGCGGAGAGAGCCTTTGTAAAACTGTCGGCCAATTGTTGTTTTGAAGGAATGTGAGTAGTAACGATGAAGCCTTCCTTAACAGCATTTCTTGCGAGATGACAGTCGATTTTTAGATGCTAGGTACGCTTGTGAAAGATGGGATTTTCAAATATATGAATGGCTGCCTTGTTGTCACAATGCAAGGTATATGAAGATGTAGACTGCACCTGTAAATCCTATAACAAATAGGAAAGCCACCGGATTTCACATACTGTGCTATACATGCTTAGCTTTTGCGGATGAATGACTAACATTAGATTTTTTTTAGTCTTCCATGAAACCAGTGACCGTCCGAACTATATACAGTAGCCAGTAAGTGATTTGCGGGAAAACAGACAACCGACTCATTCAGAATCAGAAAAAGCTTGTAGCGAAATAGTAACTTGAACTGGATAAAAAAGATGGCGATGTTGTGTGCCACTAGTGTATCCTAAAACATGTACTACTGCATCCCATTGAGGCTGCCTTAGTTCATTATTAAGCAGCTGACTGAGATACTGAACCGTGAAAGATAAATCAGGACGAGTAAAATTCAGATAAAGCAACTGACCCACCAAACGTCGATATTTTTCAAGATTTGATAAAATGGCCCCCTCGTCGCAAGACAATTTAGTACCTAGTGGGATTGGGGTTGAGGTAGGTCGTAGCTCCTCCAAACCAACATCACGTAAAATATTCGAAATGTACTTAGATTGAGATAAGTAAATACCATCAGTAGAACAAGCAACCTCAACACCCTCAAAAAATTTCACGTATCCTAAGTCCTTAATAGTGAATTTGCTATCCAGATATGCTTTAACACCAATAATTTTAGACTCATTAGGACCTAGAACTAGCAGATCATCCACATAGATAGTAATTGCGAGGAAAGATGAACCGATACCTTTAGTGAATAGACAATGATCGGAAGTTGCTTGAACGAACCCGTAGTCAAGAAGTGTATTAGAAAGAGCTTTGTTCCATTGTCTGCCAGCCTGTTTCAGGCCATAGAGGGATTTTTGCATGTGACAGACTTAACCATCCTATAGTTTATCATAACCCTTAGGGGATCTGAGATATAATTCTTCGTCAATGTAACTGTGAAGGTAGAAATCCCTAACAAAAAGTCTTGCTTTCCGTCATTCTACTAAGCCATTTGGGTTGCGTTTAATCTTGTATACCCATTTCGTATCTAACCAACATTTCCCTTTCGGTAGATAGGAGACTACCCAAGTTTCATTTTCCTCCAGAGCTGCTAATTTTGCTTGCATTGGACCAACTCATACCGGGTTATTTAGAGCAGTTTCATATGACAGTGGTGACAGTGGTTCACTATAAGCATTGGCCATAAACGACATGTAAGTGGAAGAAAAAATAGGAAATTTAGGTGAGGGAATGTTGAGTGTACCTGAGGAGAATGACGAGCCATTAGTAGCGGTAGTCAAAGCATCAACAGTGACAAAGGAGACATAGTGGTCAAGGTACTTAGGTCTGGTGCGTATATGTGTACTAGTATGCCCTCAAGGGGTGTGGCTCGATGGTTGAGAGCGGGGCTTGACTTTGGTTAGGTCCCAGGTTCGATTCCATGCTAACCCCTCTTATAAGAGCCTGGGGCAGCCTGGATTTTACCTGTAGATAGAGAACTAGTTGGACCCTCAATGATGAGGTGCGTCCACTTGACCCGCCTGTGGGGTGGTGCGCCAGTTGGGCCCTCAGAGAGGTGTGCCCGCTTGGCCAGCCTACAGGGTTTCGTCGATTCTAAAAAAAAGAAAAAAGTGTACTAGTATGTGGAATAAATGAAGAAGAAGGTAATGCAGGAGGGTGGGTGGGGATAGAAATGTGTGCATTAGGTAGGGTAATAGTAGTGTCGAATCGAGTAGGGTTTCATGTGAGTTGTTGAGGTCAATTGGGCCTTAGGACACATAATCCGGTATGGGTGAAAGGAGTGGAGGTGTAGTGTGCCTGGTAGGATTAATAAGAAAGTTATGTGTTATGAAGGTAGGGAAATCGGGCTTGGGACAAAAAATAGGTTGATATGTAGGCTAATTTGGATATTTGACTTGAGGTGAAGCAGGTATACTTTGATATGGAAATAGGTGTTCATGAAATGTAACATCTCTTGAAATAATTTTTTCTTTTTTATCCAACTCAAATAATATGTATCCTTTTCTATTAAACACGAATCCAATGATTGTACATTTTGATGCACATGGTTCAAGTTTGCCTTTGAAAGGTTTGGTGTTTGTTGAAAAACAAAGTCATCAAAATGTGAGTAAATGGTCATAATTTGCTTTATTTGAGTAGATTTTTTCAAATGGAGTCAACCATACAAGTACTTGTTTAGGTAAGTGATTGATTAAAAAATTGGTCATAGGTATCAGAGCAGGATGTCGATTGGGAGCGATAACAATGGTCTTCATGACAATGTCCAGGAGGCTAAGGCTCCTTTTTAGGAGACAAAGCATTGCAATGTCTGGAGTAACAGATAGAACACAAATTCTGGCATTTCGAGGAGCATCTTGAAGAGATTATGGAATGTCTAGATTCTTTAGGAATTGATACACACAAAAGGCAAGATAACCGTAGAAGACCAGGGGTGGAGATGCTTCGTGGTGAACCTATGGGTAGAATTGTACCTATGAGGAGACAACCAATCTATGAGGAGGATTTGGAGGAAGAAGATTACTATGAGCTGAATAAACTTGGACGTTTTCAACAACACGATGGACGTAGGGGTAGAGACGCCTATGGTGGATTTGAAGATTGAGACATGGGGGATTATAGATTGAATAGATATCCCCTATTTTAATGGTAGTCTGGGTAATGAAGATATTTTAGACTGACTTGTAGAAATTGACATATTCTTCGAATATTTGGAGATTGCACCGGATAAAAGAGTTCAGATTTTGGCTTGTACACTGAAGGGGGGAGCTTCAGCATGGTGGGAAAGGATTCAGTCATAGAGGGAGTGCGAAAGGAAGGGACCGGAACGTACATGGTATAGAATGAAGTTTCTGTTGAAGTAGGAATTCTTACCACTGGATTACGAGCAAATTCTATTCCAGCAAGATCAAATGTGCAGTTAGGGAGGATGGATAGTGCTCGAGTATACTGTAGAGTTTATGAGGTTGGCGGAGAGAAACAACCTTCTAGAATCTGAAGGATAGCAGGTTGTTCGATATTTGGAAACGTTGAGACTAGCACTTCGGGATAAAATAGGGTACAGGTTATCGACATACTGTCGAAAGCAAAGAACATGGCCTTAAAGGCAAAGATAATGCAGCAAGAGTGTAGCAAAAGGAATGTAGAAAGTTATAGGACTCCAGCATCTAGTGATAAGTACAAAGTTGTACAGGAGCATACTCCCCGTCATGAGATACGGAGTATGAAGGATAAAGTTATAGGAAAAAGGCATATGGTTGAGGCAAGAGATAAGGAGATGAAGAGATCTGAGAATCCTTATGCTAAATCAGGTGTGCGGAAGTGCTTCAAGTGTTGTCAACCTTTACATATACCTAATGAGTGTCCTTTGAGGAAGACAATTAACTTTGTAGAAAGGGACAAAGATGACGAGGGAATCGTTTTGCAAAGCAGATGGAGATGAGGATGAAGTTGGCGAGGGTTTGGCATATATGGTGAGGAAACTGATGTTAGCACCTAAGCAGGAAGACCGAACCCAAAGGAATCAACTATTTCGCATGAGATTTACCATTTGTGGTGGGGTATTTGAAGTTATCATTGGTAGTGGAAGCTGCAAGAACATTATTGGAAAGACGGCAGTGAAGAGGTTAGGATTACCAGTGGGAAAACATCCTAATCCTTATACCTTAGGGTGGATTAAAACTACAGTAGACAAGATAGAAGTCACAGAGAGGTGTAGAGTTCCATTCTCCATTGGCAGGTATAAAGATGAACTATATTGTGATGTTGTTGACATAGATCTTTGTCAATTGTTATTTGGAAGACCGTGGTAGTTTGATGTGAATGCTCAACATTCGAGAAGGAGCAACTAATATCAATTGGAGAAGGATTGGTTAAGTACACGCTCCTACCACTTAAAACCAAGACTTCAACCTCTGAGGGTAATGCTTTCTTGTCTATAGCCAAGAGGTTTGAAGTGCAGATCAAGGAAACACGACAAGTAGATGCATTAGTGGTCAAACAAGTGTTGACGAGTGAGGCAGAGTTTTAAGTAGAGGAGTACTCGAAGATCATGCGACCCATACTATAAGAGTTCAAGGAGTTGATGTTAGACGATATCCCGGATGGGTTACCCCCTATGAGGGATATCCAACACCATATAAACCTCATTCCTAGATCCAATTTACTGAATTTGCAACATTATCGAATGAATCCGAAGGAAAGTGAGATTTTAAAGGAGAAGGTGGAGGAGTTATTACGAAAGGGGCTTATAAAAGAGAGTATGAGTCCTTGTTCAGTTCCAACATTATTGACTCCAAAGAAAGATAGAAGTTGGCGGATGTGTATTGACAGTAGAGCCATTAACCAGATTATAGTGGGGTATAAATTTCCTATATTGTGGTTAGATGACATATTGGATCACTTACATGGTGCGACGGTATTTTTGAAGATTGATCTGAAGAATGGGTATCGCCAGATTCGCATAAGGCTAAATGAAGAATGAAAGACGACCTTCAAAACAAAAAAGGGCCTATATAAATGGTTGGTGATGTCATTTGGGTTGTCCAATCCATGAAGCACTTTCATGAAGCTAATGAATCAGGTACTTAAGCCTTTTATTGGAAAATTTGTTATGGCTTATTTCAATGATATCCTGATTTACAGTCATTTGAAGGAGGAACACTTGTTACACCTACAGTATGTGCTAAAGCCCTTAAGGGACAACCAATTATACATCAACCTTAAGAAATGCAATTTCATGACAAATACATTAGTATTCCTGGGATATATAGTGTCTGCAGATGGGATAAAAGTGGATGAAGCAAAGGTTAAGACAATCAAAGATTGGCAAACATCGAATAATGTGAGGGAACTGAGGAGTTTTCATAGTTTGGCAACCTTTTACCGAAGGTTTATAAAAAAATTTAGCACCATTGTCGCGCCCATGACGGAGTGTCTAAAGAAAGGCAAATTTCAGTAGAGAGAAGAGGCAAATAAGAGCTTTATTTTGCTTAAAGAAAAGTTATGTACAGTGCCAATACTAACTTTACCAGTTTTTAACAAGCCATTTAAGGTTGATTGCGATGCTAGTTACCGGAAAATTCAACCGAAACTACGACAAATCGTGGTAACGAAACTATTGCTTGTTGTGCTTTATGTTGTAGGTTGGTCAGACACTTCAGGCTAAGGCACAAGGGGCAGCTAATGCTGTGAAGAATGCAGTTAGTAGCAACAAGTGAAGGAGATGGAAGCCATAATTCTTCCATTCAAACTTTGTTTTTCATCATTTTGTTTGATTGATTGATTTGTTCTAGTCTCTACAAGGTTGTAAGACATCATGTCTTGTTCCAGCAATTCATAATCCTGATTTTATGAGTTAATTATCAATTTTTTATTTTCATATTTAATGTCCATTACTTACTCGTAAAACAAGTAATTCTATCTTAAAAATAAAGATTATAAATTCTATCTTTAAAAAAGGTATAACATATTTATAAAAAAATAACAATTAAACAACTTATCATCAAGTTTTATATTTTAGTAATTAGAATTTCCCATATTACAATGTATACATTTTTTTAAAAAAAAAAAAAGAAGATTGACTAACTACTATATAAAATATTAACATAGAAATTCACTTATAGAGAAAATAATAAAGAGTAATCACCAAAATATTAATGCAATTATTTTTACGAAAACATTTATTACAAATTAAATTTTAATGAATTTACTTCTCCTTAAATTTTAAAAAATAAAAAAGTGTAACATCTTAATTAATTATAAAAATAATATAATCATTGAAATGAAATCAATTGCAATTATAATTATTAAAAATTAGTATTAATTTCGTAAAATATTTATTTTAACTAATATAATATAATTAATTAATTAATCACTAAATAAAGACAAAAACTTTAATAAAAATTGAAAATTGATAAGTTCAGTTGTTATTGTAGACTATATTATTCTCGTAAGCTGTTGATGTTTAATGTTAATTGATAAGAAGAATTTTATGAATGTTTTTATTTTTCCTTTATTATGATGATTATTTTTTATTTATCAATATTGCTTTAATTTAGTAGATAAGGATGTCAATGAATTCCCCGTCAACTATTGATTCTCAAAATTCAAAAGGAACAAAAAGAAAGTAGAACTATGATAAAGATGTTGTTAGAGAGTGCCCTAAAGGCAATCGCCTTTAGCGCATTTTGTACAAAGTTGTGTACATACTTTATGAATAAATAAAGAAAGACATATTTCATTAATTTGATGTTCATTATTTATGAATGGATATTGATCTATAAGCAAATTAATGAAGTCCATGATATA
>JAJMLV010240735.1:0-10379 GCA_027123465.1 Erythroxylum coca
TTCTTATAAGTATCCAAACAAGTGAATATCTTTATTTTCTATAGATTTATTTTTCAAAAAATCATATTCCAAATTCACTTTACTTTCTCATCAACCAAACAGGGCCTTAAATATTTTAATTAAGGATGACAATATGTAGGGTCGGAGTTGAGATTTTTATTATTTTTAAAAAATTCAAAATAATATTGTTTTGCTGTTATTTGTCCAATTTGGCTCAATGCCTGACAGGCCTTAGAATTGACATGAGGCCTAATCAACTTGAGCTAAGCCCGTTGATTACGGACTACGACGAACCCGGCTAAAGTTGTCATCCACACCTTTTATCACCCAATCCTCTTTCACTATTCTCGCTTTTGATTTTAAAAAATGTTGCTAACTCATTTAAAAAAAGTACTTGGTTGAAAATAAATATTAAATAAAATATTTTGAATACTAAAATATTTAAATTTAACCACATTTCAAATGTATATACTTTACTCATGTTTTATTTATAATACAAATTATTGAAAATATTTTTATCATGTACTTATTAAATTATTATATAACTTATGAGTGTGATTATTTATATAATTGTTATCTTCCCGCAATAAAAAAGGTAACATTTTAATAATTTTATACCTAATTAGTAGTAATTTTATCTTTAATTAATAGAGAGACTGATTAATAATTATTTTGATTAATATAACTTGACAATATCTCAAGAAAAAGCTATTTGGTAGAATTTTTAAAGTATAATTCAATCCGAAATTTTAATTTTATATTTTAAAAATTATTTAACTATCATAAATCACTTTTTATCATATTTCATTTATTTTTCTATACTTAAATATTTTTTCAAGACAAGTATTTAAGTTAATTACTAAAAAGTTTCAAGGATGACTGGAATCCAGACCTTTATTACTAGAGGGGACATCTGAACAATCCGCCCACACGAGACCCAAATTCGGTTCCACTTTACGCATCAAGAAATGTGCCTAAAAATGGCGGTGATCTGCATCCGGTGGCTGAAAATATGAAAAATGCTTGACGTTCCCTTATCAACCATTAGTATACCAATCCAGTAATGCAAGAACTCGTGACCTTAAAGGAAGCACACACACTCAGGATTTTTGTTGTTAATTATGGAGAGATGCTTAACCCCAACATGGGCTCTTGGTGTCTCTCTTTCATGGAAAAGAAACATAAGGAAAGGTTTTGCGTGAGAATGTAGTTTTGATGCTCTTGTTCGTCATTGGTTGAGTAATACTATACACAGAGAAGCAGATTCTCCTGACATGCGCACTTGGGCTTTAGATCCTCTGATCTTTCACGAAAGGAATATAAGTTGGATTATATCTAGAAAGAAAGATGATCCAAAAGTACTGTCTCGTATCGTTAAATAGTGCTTGTTGTATCCTGACATGAACTTGATCATTAACCCTGAAGCATTGTATGCTTGATTTCGCAGTTCAATGGCTGATTGGGCACCGATATTAGTAGGATTGTTACTGTTCATACTCTTGTCTCCTGGCCTGCTGTTCCGGCTTCCGGGGAACGCTCGCGCCATAGAATTTGGCAGCTTCACAACCAATGTCAAGGTCATCGTAGTCCACACCATCATCTTCTTCGTCGTCTTCACCATTCTCATATTAGCAGTCGGCATTCACATTTATGCTGGCTAATCAACTCCATTTTTGTATTCATTTATTATTTCCTTTATGTTTTCTTTTGTCATGAAAAGGCTTCATGAATCCAAATGCTTGGTCCGCGTGTTTGATTTTTTTATTTTGTTTTTGAGGTACAAGTTTATAAAAATAAATGAAAAAATACAGGGATGATCATTAAATGTTCATCATCATGAGCCCATCTCCCATGTGCTTTCACATGAATCCAAAACGAACTAACACAGTTATTCTTATCCCAAACAAGTAAATCAATGGAGTTCTGTCCACTAGTGTCTCCATCAACTTTCCTTGCTGCTACCTTCCGCAAGATCCCTTTTTGCGTCTTCTCACATCCCCATACTTTCTCACTGAAACCGCATCTGGGTTTTCCATCTTATCTATTGAGCAGACGTTTCTTTGAAGATGGCGGATTGGGGACCTGTGATAGTCGCGGTGCTGCTATTCGTACTGTTGTCGCCGGGACTGTTGTTTCAGATGCCTGGGAAGCATAGACTTGTGGAGTTCGGGAACATGGAGACTAGCGGTGCTTCTATAGTTGTTCATGCTGCTATTTACTTTGGCCTCATCGCTGTCTTCCTTATTGCCATTGGTGTACACGTCTATACAGATCACTAGCCTGTGTTTACAGTCTCTACTTTGTCTCCTTAATTTAATATTTTAACTTCTCTGAACAATTGAGAAATTGTTGTATCATTTTGGGAATGAGAATCCATTTTAATTTGCTTCCAAAGTTCAAACTGTTATGTATAGAATTAGCTTAAGAGATACAGCTAGTATGATCACCCAAAAGTTAGCTTACAAGTATGAAGAGCCTAAAGTCCTTATAAATCTCATATCAACTTTTGTGTTTAATTAATATGAAATCAAGTCCCATACCTTACAATTAAATCAAACCGTAACATAGTACAAAAACATCGTTTCATATATTTGCTTAATATAAAACTATAGCGAGGAACTTAGAAGCTAAGTACTTGAGACTCTAAGAAATATTATAATTTGGGGCTACAGACTAGTTCTAAATGAAAATTAATTGTGGTCTATTCAACTCTTTCTAGACTAAAACGTGCTTGAACGCTTTTGATGTAACTTGCAGCCTTGGCATCGATGGATTCATCACCAGTATGTATGTTTTCAAAGTAACTACGACTATTACCAGTTCCAGACGTCATGGAAGGCAAGTCGCCCTTCGATGGATGATGCGAAACTGCTCCACCATATATGCCTATAGAACTAACTGAAGATGGGTAAGCCTGAGCCTTGCTCAGATACTGCACAGAAGTATATGACGGTTGATACATAGACATAACCCGCTTGCTTTTAGTGAACCCTCTTTGGTTGTAGTTTGCCTCCATTTCCTCCGAAATGCTTCCAATGAAAAGACAAGAAGTTGTATTTGCAGTTGCTTGGTAGTTAAAGGTAATGTCAATCTCCAACACATATATATAGAGTGGATGCAGAAGAAATCTGCGCATGAAAATGGTCCTTCCAAAAAGAAATATCTTGTGATATGGATGAGAATCAGCGAGATATTTTAGAAAGACACCATATCGTATTCACCTGTTCTTGGTAGGTACATGGAGATAAGTCTCCCAGAAGTGCTCTTATCCTGTTGCTTCTATCTTTACAGCTCCATAGATGCTTTCTTAGTCAGTATGTTGACAAAATTCCGATATGAAAATATGCTGTATCTTATCGGATTATTATATTGAAATACATAAAAATAAAAACAAGTGTTCGTTCAAAGATAATGATTAGGTAAAATCAAGGAGGAAGACAGAACCACTTTCTGTTATTTGTTCTTGAAGACTGGAATTCGCACCACAAATTGATCATGTCGGTATGTGGTGGCTTTAAGATTTTTTTTTTTATTCGAGGAAACTCCGTAGACGGGCCAAACGGGCACACTTCTCTGAGGGCTCAACTGGCGCATCACCCCACAGGCGGGTCAAACGAGCGCATCTCATCATTGAGGGCCCAACTAGTTCTCCATCTACAGGTAAAACTTCGACTGTCCCAGGCTCTTACAAGAGGGGCTAGCATGAAATCGAACCTGAGACCTAACCAAAGTCAAGTCCCGCTCTCAACCATCAAGCCACACCCTTTGAGGGCGGTGGCTTTAAGAATACCCACCTACTCTTTAGCTTTTCTTGTAAAGAGAAGAACAAAGCACAGGAAAGTACCATCAAGATTGCTTTTCCATGTTGCAACTGGAAAGTGAAGTTTCATCTTTTTACCTCTAAGTTCGGAGAGGAAGGAACAATGCACACTACCTTTTTTCTTTCCTTCCACTAATAATTGGAAGAATATAATAATCTGCTAAGATTCTTATAAACGATCCAATACTTTGATATGACGGATTTTTAATTTCAAATTATCAGAATATAAAATGATTCTTTTTTTTTCAAAAATAAAGATTATTTTAATTTTGAATAATCAAGACATTCACAAATAATTTATTTATTTATTATAACAATAATAGTAAGCAGTAAAGTTACTTCTTTATGATAAGAAGGTGATATAAAAACACTTTAATAGGTTTCCCCTTTTGACGATTTCTTATGCTTGAAACTGGAGGAGTTCTCTGATTCTTGTTCTTGGGGTTGGGCGGTTTGTTAGCATCTGCTGATTCAGACGTATGATGTGAATTAAAAGTGATATGCATTTTGCTTTAGCTTCTTTATTGTATTGTGATGGACATTCTCTAATTTGTTTTAGCATAAATTGACTTGAATGGCTATCAGTGTCATTAGAGCGACTACCTGGGATGTACAGCCACACTGAAAGCGATAGCAGAGAAAGCCACAGTAACTAAATCCTTGCATACTCATGGGTTAGGCTTTGTCAATTATCTTGTTGTTAGTGAATATATAAAATTAATTAAGTTGGCTTCACACAATAACTTAAGCTATTGTGATGAAACGGTCATTTAATATAGTATTAGAGTCTCTATAATCATGTGGTCGTGAGTTTAAATCATATCACCTACTTATTATTCAGTACAAGATAGATTGAGCCTGTGCAAATTTCAAGCCCAATGGGTTTTCACTTAAGGAGGTGTGTTAGCGAATATATAAAACTAATTAAGTTGACTTTATACAATAACTTAAGCTATTGTGGTGAAGCGGTCATTTAACACTTGGACATGAAGATAAATAATTAATCTCGGTAATGTCTTATAATTTTTTATAACAATCACATTATCTTGAATGTCTAGGATCAACCCTTACAAAGCCTCTTTCATGCACTTAGGTTTTGCTCTTGTTATAGGACCTACGATGCCTTGTAATAGATTGGTGAGTGTTGATACAAGTTGGTCTATCGATCCCTCTCTTCAAAAAGATTTGTCCTCCAATAACCTATGTCAAACAAAGATAAGTCAGTAACATTAAAATTAATATTAATGTCTTAATGATTTGATAAATCAAACTTGTTTTTTTGGTTTACAAAGGAAAGAAGAAAAAAAATATTATCGCAATGTTCTGTGATATAACGCGCCTTGCGCATCTCGGTAGATTAGCTCCATAACGATCATTGGAGGCTCCTGAAGGATATACAGACTTGGACTTAATAAGACTGCTAGAACTGTCAGGCTGTCGACACACTGATTCCTTTCTAGATAGACATGCTGAATTTGCACTTCTCATGCTCAATGTAATAGTCCACAGGCACTTGCCACCAAAAAATTATCCTTAGACAGAATTATTTGGGAGGAAGAAAGAATGATAATCACTTCTAAAGAATCCACTTCGACAACAACGCGTCGATATCTAAACTCCCAGACCATTGTAAGTCATGAGAAAACGCCTCAAAGTTCGACAATTAAAAGCAAACACCTTCTAATATGCTGTTGAAAACTACCACACCACTTTTCATGATAATCCCTAAGTAATCCTCTAGCGGTAGTCATGTTCTATACCCTTGTTTAACCGCTTATTTAATTTAACCCAATAGCTAGAAAGGCCCATCTCCTCTAGGTTATAATTTTGATTTCCTTGGGGTAAAAAATCTTTCTTTATTTGTATGAACCCAAACCTAATCTCTAGGTTTAAAGGTAACTTTCACGCTTCCCTTGTTGGCTCACCTTACATATTGCTCATTCTTTTTTTCTATATTAACTCAAATCTTGGCAAGTAAATTTCTAACAAAAATTTCCTTTTTCTTTCCATCAAAATTAGCAGACTGATTAGTAGGTAAAGGTAAAACATCTAAATGAGTCAAAGAATTAAAATTATACATAATTTCAAAAGGTGAATAAGATGTAGTGGAGCACACAACCTTATTGTAGACAACCTCAATATGTAGTAAATACTTTTCTAATTGATGTAAGTTCTTTTAAATAATGGCACGCAACAATGTAGTAAGGGTCTTATTAACTTCTTCATTTTGTCCATCCGTTTAAGGATGTAGAATGATAGAAAATAATAGTTTAGTGCCTAATTTACTCCACAACGTGTCATCTCTGTCACTCATAATTGTTTTAGGCAAACCATATAAATGTACTATCTTTTTAAATACCAAATCAGCAATATACATGTCATTGTTAGTTTAGAACATACAATAAAATGTGTCATCTTGCTGAAAACATCAACAAGAACAAATATATTAATGTAGTTACCATTGTGAGTTTTAGGTAAAACCTAGTACAAATCTATAGAAATGTCAATCCAATGTTGATTAGGCACAGTAAAGGAGTATACAACTACGAGGTATTTTTCACTTGGCTTGTTTACATCATGTTTCATATTGGATCAGTAAAAATGCTCATGTAATATATCTAAAGTCTTTTCAATACCAAAATGCCTCATTAACCTACCTCTGCAATCACTCAGCACCTCCACCTCCTGCGCCGTTCTCTTTCCGTCGAATCATCGGCTAAATTAATAACGCCTTCGATCGATCGAGTGAAGTGGGACTATCGAGGTCAACGGTAGATAATCCCATTAGGGCAGTGGGTCCCAAAGGTCACCGCCGACACTTATGTGGCGCCAAATGTGGTCCTTGCGGGTCAGGTCATGGTGTGGGACGGAGCCTCCGTTTGGAACAGGTTGATGCTCTGGGGCGATCTCAATAAGATCACAGTCGGGTTTTGTTCCAATGTTCAGGAGCGAAGTGTTATTCACACCGCATGGAATTGGCCTACAGGTTCGGGGTTTAGTCTTTCCTGTTGGGGATTTTGTGTTGAATTTATATCGTTTGTTAAAAGGTTGACTCCTTTGTATTACGTGGAAGCTTTATGATTGGTTGAATTGTTAGTTTGTGCTTTCGGCTGAGTTTTCGATGTTGGGTTGATTGTTAGACATTTTTGTCCTTAGGAACAATTTTGTCCATATCTTATAAAATTGGACAACATTAATTGCAATTTTGGTTTTTAAATAAATTATCGGTTAAGTTGCACCATTTGATCCAGATAAAGATAATAAAGTGACCCAATAAATGATTTAGATTAATAGGTCAAATTTCAGGTAAAAAATGGGTGCTAATTAGTGTGAACCGGGTCCATATCGGCCTTGTGATGGGGAATCTCGATATGGAAGCTATATAAAGGTTAAAGTCTCTTGCAGTTACTCATAGATCATTCACGAGCATAAGGAATTCCTGACCCATTAGGGAAGCTCGTGTTTTGAGGAAATTATAGAAAGGCCTAATCTGTGAGTCAGGGAGCACTTTTCACTAAAGATCCTGGGAGATTTGAAGATGTTTGGAGCTTGGAATCGACATCGGAATTAGAGATGGAACTAAAATCTAGGTATTTCGCATTACCTTCGTTTTTAATCCTTTTATGTAGATCCGGGATATGTAATAAGACTCACACTACATATTACATGTGGTATTAGAGCGGTTACGTGATCGGATTGTCGAAAATGAAGTTTTTTCATCTCATTTGTTTTTTTGATTCGTTTTTCAATTTTTTTACGAATATAATTACGTAAAAGTGGTATACATAAGGTTAGTTATGAAAAATAGGTTGAAAACAGGCCAAATGAAGTGAAAAAGGGCACCCAGGATGCCAAAAATTGCTCCCGGCGTCGAAGACGCCGTGCCTGACTCTACTGTAGTGGTTAGGAGTGCCTATGTGTTTTTGCTTAAAGACTGAAGGTTGAGAACCAGTTGAAAAAATTCATCAAGATAGTCAAATTTGACGATGGAGGAGAATATCATGGCAAACATGATGTTTCAGGACTTTAAAAGGTCCGTTTGCCAGATATATGGAGTCAATTGAAATAGTGACTTAGTTCATTATACCGATTAATTTTGAGCAAAATGGTGTGTTGTCGAAAGACATAATTGCACCCTAAAGGACTTAAAGAAGTCAATGTAGAGCATGACTAATCTACCATCTAGAAGTTGAAAAACTCAGCCTTGCGCACATTCGTGTAAAGGGTTGCCCTGCTGAGGTAGGATAATCCTTATAAAGAAAGATTGCATGCTTGTTCCCTTCATTGCTATTTAGTAAAATATCTCAACCACTTTAGGGCTACAAATTTTATTGTAGAAAAGGAGGGACCAGAATAGTGGAGTTACGAACAACTAAGTTTCTGGAATACCATGTCTATTATGATGGTGGGCCCCTTGACACTTTGGATGATGGTAGGGCGGATACTATAGTTGTCACGTACCCGCTGCTCATACAGCTAGATCTAGTGGATCTAGATTTTTGTACTGTACCTGTATAGGAACAGGAACCCATACCTGTGTACACAGGGATTCCTGGAGGTACAAGATCTAATACAGTTAAGTAAATTCACTGGAGTGAGACGACCTGCTATCCCATCTGATTACGTAGTCTATCAGGTGTACTGGACTATGTTATTAGACATATTATAGATCCAATTACTTTTACAGAAGCTATTTCTAGACCTAATACGGATGTGTGGTGGGATGTGATGAATGACGAGATGCAAGCTGTGAAACATAGTAAGGTCTAGGAGCTGGTTGATTTGCATCAGGAACTACAAACTCGTCAGCTGTAAATAAAGGTTAAGATTTAAAGGATTTCAAGATAAAGTTCAATGGTTTATGGGCTCGTTCAATTGTTTAAAGGGTTCACTCAGGAAAAAAGGTTGACTTTGTGTTACCTTTTCTCTCGTATCCTCGTAGGATATATTTTGAGTGATAAAAGTAATTGTAGCTTATGATGATATAGAGTTACGTAAGAAAGCTGTCAAAATCAATTTCTTGAATAAAGATCTTTATGAAGTCGTCTATACGGTACAATCTGTAGGGTCTCAGGATCCAGACAGTACTGACATGTTTTGTAAGTTATGCAGATCAATATATGGTTTACAATAAACCTCCTGAAAGTGATACCTTACATTTGATGAGGTTATGGCCTCTTCCAGCTTCATGGAAAATAAAGTCAAAAGATGCCTATACTATGAAGTTGAGGGGAGCAAAGTTATCTTCCTATTATCACATGAGGATGGTAAATTGCTCACATCAAGTCACTTGACCATGTTGTATGAGGATAAGCAACTTTTGGTCAAGAATCTTGACATAAAGGACCTTAGTATAGCATCTTCTGTCCTAGGTATTTGGATTCACCAGGACATATCTCAACACTTATCAGACCTCTCAAAGAATGCATACATTGAGTATGCGTTACAAAGGTTTAATACGGTTGACAGTAAACCTATCGTAATACCTGTCTCTCACAGTGAGAAATAATCTTTGATACAATACTCAAAGAATAAAGTAAAGAGAGAGATTATGATGAATGTTTCGTATTTTAGTACGGTGGATAGTTGATGTATGATCAGTTATGTACTAGATAGGACATTGCATTTACTGTTTGACTGTTTGGTCAATATTTGGTTAATCCAGTTATAGACTTTTGAAATGCAATCTAGCAAGTGTTGAGATACTTGAAGGAATCAAGGATTATATGTTGACGTATAGAAAAGTCAATAGACTAAACCTCGTAGGAAATTCATATTTAAAGTTAGTTATGTGTTCGGATCATCGAAAGTTCACTTAAAGTTACAGTTCAAGTTTACAGATGGTATAATGTCGTGAAAGTGTGTCAAATAGACACGGGTAACTTCCTCGACTAGGCATGCAGAGTGCATGCTAAGGGGCTGCTTCACATATGCTTTAGCTCATAAATTTGATTTCTGAGTGGTCTGTGGTCCATTTAGTAGCTAGACCTATTTAGTTTTACTGTAGTATTCTTCTTACAGTATTGTTTAATAACAACAAAGAATATCACAGGGTCATAGCATTTAAAGATCAATTATTTGGTCATAAAGGTGTTGACACAAAAAGGTGACATTAAGGTCTAGAGTATTTAAGGACCGAGGAACCATGAGTCGATCCTTTAACTAAAGGACTTCACCCACTTGTGTTTGTCACACAAGTATACATTATGGGTGTTTTGATGTCTTTAGACACTGCTAGTTAAGGGATCGTTCTGTTTACTCCATGTACATTTGTACATTTTAAAGTATTATGATAGTATGATGGTTTATCGATAAAGATGATCATTGTTTATCCTCAGTATTACGTGCCATCGTACATTGTCATAATATGTATAAAAGTTTTAAAATTTGTGTTGATCTTAAGCATTTAAAGGTCATTGGGCATATATACAGATTGATCTTATGCCTATGTCATTTAGATGCATACAGTTTAACATAGATATCTATAAAGTTTGACATGACATAGGGGGATATAAGTTTTTAATCCCATAAAGGTTCTCTAATGCAGTTTAGCATTCAG
>JAJMLV010240767.1:0-10374 GCA_027123465.1 Erythroxylum coca
CAGAAGCTGGAGATTGTCCACTCTGATATTTGTGGCCCGATGCAAGTCAACTCTTTAAATGGAAGCAGATACTTTGCACTGTTCATTGACGATCTCACTAGGATGACCTGGATATATTTCTTGAAAGCTAAAAATGAAGTGTTTACAGCATTCAAAAGCTTCAAAGCCATGGCAGAAAATCAAAGCAGCAGTTACATCAAAGTCCTCCGGACTGATAATGGCGGTGAATACGTTTCAACTGCATTCCAGAATTTTTGCAAAGCTTCAGGAATCATCCATCAACTAACTGTAGCCTATACTCCACAGCAGAATGGAGTCTCTGAGCGCAGAAATAGAACCATTATGGAGATGGCTCGAAGCATGTTGTTTGACAAAAGAATTCCTAAAAAATTCTGGGCAGAAGCAGCTGCTACTGCTGTATTCTTACTGAATCGCCTACAAACGAAGGCTGTCAATCAAATGACACCATTCCAAGCATGGACAGGTAACAAACCTTCAGTTAAAAATCTGAAAATATTTGGATCTCTTTGTTTTTATCACATTCCTGCAGAAAAGAGATCAAAGCTAGATGAAAGGGCTGCCAAAGGAATCTTCATTGGCTATTCAACCGAAGTCAAAGGATTCAGGATTTATGATCCGATCTTGAACAGAATTGTTATCAGTAGAGATATTCAGGTGGATGAAGATCAATTCTGGGATTTTGAACGCAAAGAACCACAGAAGCATTCTAATGCAGAAGATCCTGACCAACTTTCTCAAATTCAAGCAGAAGCAGAATTTTCAATTGAGGATACAACTGATGGGGCTGTCATTCGAACAAGCTCTTTGGCAAATATCTATGAAAGATGCAATTATGTCTATACCGAACCAGCAAATTTTTCAGAAGCTGCTCAACAACCAGAATGGATGCAAGCTATGCGAGATGAGATTGCTGTGATCGAGAAAAATAACACCTGGCAACTTTCAGATTTACCAAAAGGAAGAAAAGCCATAGGAGTGAAGTGGATTTTCAGAACCAAGTTCAATCCGGATGGCTCTATCTTCAAACACAAAGCTCGATTGGTTGTTAAGGGCTTTGCACAAATTGCAGGTGTCGATTACGTAGAAACTTTTGCACCGGTTGCTCGTCATGACACCATAAGGTTGCTGTTAGCAATTGCTGGTCAGAAAGGATGGGCTGTTTTCCATCTTGACGTGAAGTCAGCTTTCCTCAATGGAGAGCTTGAAGAAGAAATCTACGTCCAACAGCCGGAAGGATTCGAAGTTGCTTCAAACAAAGTTTACAAACTAAGGAAGGCGTTATACGGGCTGAAACAAGCCCCTAGAACCTGGTACCAAAAGATTGATGCATATCTCATAAACTCAGGTTTTAGGAGGAGCTTGAATGAAGCAACACTCTACGTAAAGGAAGACAAAGGTGAAATTCTGCTACTCGTTTCAGTTTATGTCGATGACCTGCTGATTACAGGTTCAAATCAGGATGAAATAACCAATTTCAAATTGGTTATGCAAAGAAAATTTGAGATGTCAGACCTTGGGTTGATGAATTACTTCCTCGGTTTGGAAGTAAGCCAAGAGCCAGCAGGAATTTATATTTCACAACACAAATATGCTCTTGATCTCTTGAAAAGATTCAAATTGCAGAATTGTAAGGAGACAGCCTCACCATTGGTCCTAAATCACAAGTTGTCAAAGGAATCTGGAAAGAAGCTGAAGGATCCACAAGTATTTCGGAGCATTGTGGGAAGTTTGCTGTATTTGACAGCTTCCAGGTTCGATATTATGTTTTCTACAAGTTTTTTATCAAGATTTATGTCCGAACCAAGTGAATTGCATTTATGTGCTGCTAAACGAGTTCTCAAGTTCATTAAAGGGACAATTAACGACCGAGTTTTGTATGAAAAAGGAATTTCAGTATCCTTGCAAGGGTTTTCGGATTCTGACTGGGCAGGAAGCATCGATGATATGAAAAGCACCTCTGGGTATGTCTTTACCCTCGGTTCAGGTCCAATATGCTGGAATTCCAAGAAGCAGTCGGTGGTGGCTCAATCCTCAGCTGAAGCCGAGTACGTCGCCTTGGCAGGAGCCATGAACCAAGCTGTATGGTTACGGAAGATGATGTCTGATTTGGGGTTCAAACAATTGGAGCCCACTGTTTTGTTTTGCGATAACAAGTCTGCAATCACAATTGCAGAAAACCCAGTTTTGCATGGTAGAACTAAGCACATCAACATAAAATTCCATGCCATTCGTGAAGCTGTAAAATCTGGTGAAATCCAGATTGTATTTTGCCGATCTGAAAGTCAATTGGCTGATTTGTTTACCAAATCGTTAGCTCGTGGAAGAATTGATGAATTAAAAGAAATGCTGGGAGTTTCGTATGGCAAATTCAAGGAGGAGTATGTTGGAGAAGATGAATTTGCATGCTAAACTCCTGTTGCTTTTGCTGGAAAAAGAGATTTGCTGCAGAGAAAAACAATAGAAAAAAGAGATTTGCTGCAGAGGAAAACAATAGGAAACAGATATTTGTCGCAGAGATATTTTGTGTTTTGGAGTGGGACAAACTTTTTGGGTGTTAGTCAATGCTGTAATAGCATATCGAATATTTCTGTTTTGTTGTTTTATGCTTCTTACCTTTATGCTGCTAGAGGCATTGTCTTAGCTTAAATAGGAAATATTGGAGGAAGGAGAATTGTTAGCTTAAAATAGGTAATATTGCAGAAGAAAGTTGTGTTCTGCAAAAGTCACTTTGGATGTTTTGTATTCCTTTATATATGGAACCAAATGAGACGTATTGTGTGTGCCCACAAAACTCATATTCTCCACTACTTTGCCCACTTTTACACTAATACCTAATATGTTACATAATCTGTCTCAATATCATGAAAGGATTGATTGTATTGAATGTCAGGTTTCACCCATGTTGATGAAAATCAGAACACACCATCCTGTGTTTAATTTAATGAGAAAGCCTAGTAATGAATGGAAAAAAATTCATCCTCCTGAAGCACAACACGACGGTTAGTGTAAGCAATGGCAGGAAAATGATTCAACTAATATTTATCCTAGGAATTTACAGTCATTGATAGCTCAACATGGCACGAACACAGCAACTATAGCACCTACCTGAAGAACCATTTGAAACTGCCAGTCCTTTGTCCCATGTGAAGCGCAAATAAGTAAAAACAATTTCTTGCAAGAAACAAAACATTCTCTTTAAGACAGCCAAAAACAATTTCTTGCAAGAAACAAAAGATTCTCTTTAAGACAGCCGAGAAATGAAACATTAATTTTTATTATAGATGCAATAAACACATTACCAGCCAAAAATAATAACCCATTGAAAACTTAATGATACGCCTTGGAAACAGTGCCTTAAGTCTTATCTTTCAAGTGAGTTTGATCTGATCATCACTGAAATCAACCCAAATTTTGGTTTTTGAGGGATCAGGGATATTCTTTATAGGAAACTGGAGATTGGATGGTAAATCTTGTTTTTTTTTGGATTAACAGCTGTGGTACTAAGTTTGCACATTGATCTTCGACAGGGGATTGCTCGTGATTTTCTTTGGAACAAAACCGGTGGCTCTTTTGGAACCTGGGAGTAAATACAAGTTTTTGGGTCTGTGCACTGATTGCTTGACTTATTGATTCCTATGTTGAAGTGAAGCTCCTGATATTGGTTTAGCTTATGAGCAGGTTATGATCTCTCTAGTGTCCTAGTGGCAAACAAGCAGGATGAGCTTCTGCTTTTCTGAAATATATTTCCCATGGACTTCTTTCGTTTGCATTGCTACTTATCTAGACATTAAAGGAGCTTGTTCATTTTCTGGTACAGCAAGATTGGGCATTTTAAAACTTCCATGTGGTCCTATTTTTGATTCTGAGTTTTGACTTGAGCTTTTGCCAGCCCTAAAAACCATCTTTGAATACTTGAATTATGGATTAAAAGGTGATATTGGAAAAGCATGGAGTGATTTCCAAGCTGGAAATGATTGCAGGGATATGGTACATGGACAGGAGAATGGCTATTGTTCTGTTCCTTTATTGGAACATCAGTGCAGGAAACTAAAAGAAGCTTTTTGCTTGGTGGACCAATCCCACTTTGCTGTTTCTAAACTCACGTGCAATGTCTCATTGCTTTCCATTTCTTCCTCCAGGATATGAAAAGAGGGCTTCAATAGATGATACTGACTTGCTAGCAAAGGTTGAAATATCATCCTCTAGTAATCTGCTATTGCTAGCATGATTTGCTTTCAACTTTGCATTATATTTTTCTGGTCATTCTGAAATTCGTCATTATTTGAATCCATTACCTAATCATACCTGGAAATTAGTGAAACTCCACTAGGTGATGTAGAAAGGAAGACATGGATGAAATCAAAAGAGGAAAGGAAAATGTACTTCAAGTCAGCTTTTAGAATTGTATAATTTGGAATCTACACTGATTGATTTTGCAGATTATAGAAGTGTCACGTTTCTTATATTACAAGTCACAAGCATACTTCTTACCACTTAAAGAAAATTTAGGCACCAGCCTGAATACATAAAGGTATCATTTGAACAATACCAGAACACGTGTCTGATACAGATTTTGCATAGAGCTCACCCCATTGCCTTGTCTATGGAGAAAGCAATGAGCATCTTATCATTAAGTGCTTTTTCTTATTTTTATGCCCCTTGTTTCCTTGTTTGGAGTTTGAACATGCTATGCATGCTTAATCTTCAATTTAACTTTCAAAAGATTTGAATATGAAATTGACTTGAACTCAGCATAGAGATTTATGAACTCATCATGTAAAATGGCGGTGGTTTTGTATTCATCTAAAGCACTTTTCATTTTGTTTAGTGATTCATGCCGCTCTTTCCATAAAAAATTACTGTCATACTTATATGATTGGAAATCTTTTTAGATTAATTGCTATCAAACTGATATGTCTAAATGTAAGATGTTACAATTGATAGCCTGTCCACTTTTTGCCGTAGTATCATGATGATAGTCATCATGGAGGTTTCTAGGTTTTAAGGTCAAAAACTCCAACTAAAGACATACTGAAAATTTTGCTAACATGTATAGTGCATAACAATTTTGATGCCTCAATTTGATGCTAACTTTCATGTGGAAGATATGTGAATTTAACTTAACCTATTCAGATTAATGACACTATTATACAGCTATCGAGAATTAATAAATGCTGCTGATAGTGGAAATGAGGAGCTTTCTCTTATTATATGACATATCTGTAATTGTAGTAAATAATCCTTATTATAGAAGGGCAGACATGCTATGATTAAGCTGCACTTCTGTTTAGATGAAGTTATTCTGTTTAGTTCTCCTGCCCAGTGGCATTAATAGCGTGGTTAATCCTCATTACTTCTGAATACATGCTTGCTCTTTTGATAACCTTAATAGTGTGGTTATTCCTCATTACTTCTGAGTACATGTTTGCTCTTTTGATAACCTTGCTTTGTTCGTTGTGTTTATAGAAGTGTGAACCAAGTTGTTCAAAAAGTAGAATTACATTTTCTGAGGCATGTATCACCCTTACGAGTGGTATTTACTCTCCAACCTTTGTGGTTGAGTTCCAGCCTTTGTGGTTGAGGTTCCACTTTCTTAGTGGTTCATTGTTTCCGAGTTTCCGGAGTACTTGTGAGTACCTCTTAGAGAGTTTGTTTCTTGAACTCTACACCTAAATCACTTCGGTGATTTATGGGAAACTTGACCTTTCGCAATCTTTTCATTCAGAGGGGGGCACCATTGATAGGAATTAAAGATAAGGGAGTAAGAACGAGAGCTGCATAAGATTTTGTGATGGATTCTTCAGATCCAGTTCATTTATCTTCTAGTTTGTCTTTAGCTTCTTTACCTAGAGGTGTTAAGCGTGTTTTATCACAAAAAATAGAAAATCTTGTTGAAATTACTCATGTACCTGTAGAAAACCGTGTTTGTGAGTCTTCTTTGCCTTTGCTTAGCCCTTACAGTATCTATTCTCGTGACCGTTCTTGGACGAGAAATATTAGGAGTGTGTTTTCTACTACCCGTCCTCGTGTTAAGGAAATCATCCAGAGTTCCAAACTGGAACAGTGTGGTCTCAGATCTACAACAGCAGAACAATATGTCAAATTGGAGATCCCTAAGGAATTCATATCCTTATGGAGAGAACAATCTCACACGCATCTGCATGTGGGAGCCATTCGCCTTGTTCTGACACTACATGGAAGAAAAGGTATCCCTGCCACTGCCAGGATATCTCTCTTGGACACTGCCTATACAACGTACCAAAATGCTTTGATTGGTACCTTGCTGACTACACTTGACAAGGGAAGTGTCGTTCTGACCATAGCACCTGATTTCAACATCAGGTTGGATGATCCTACATTATCTGAACGTCTGCAAGTTCAGATCCAGATCACTGGAGCAGATCAAGATCCGTCTGCTATCATGGCGACGTTACATCACCAGATGATCTATCGTCTTCAGAATCATGCCTTAGATCTCAACTTTCCTAATGCTACTTCGGATGCACTTTATATGGTTGCTGATGGTCTGAATTCTCAGACAACTATCCTCCAGATACCGAAGCAGTTACCTGCCCATGAGCTTGAAAAGTTGATGCCTACAGAATGGATTACCAACTACCAGAAGGTATTCCATGCGCCACACCGACATTCATTTCATACGGTGTCACCGCCGATTCTGCAGACTCTGAGAGATGGCTCAGTTAAATCCATCTACACCAGACCTAGCGACGACACGCAAGGTCCATCTACATCAGGACCCATCCTGATGATCCAGCCCATAAATACTACAGATCTGGTAGAACACACAGCAGATCTATCTTCTGGGGCTCTTAGAATCCAGATCCAGCCAGTGTCTTCACACACTGAAGGAGAAGACGGTCCTCCAATCCATTATTTCCATTCCAATGGAGATCCCGTCTACATAAGTCATCATCGTGGACATTTTATATGGGATGTCGACCCATCTATGTGCGAACCAGACTGTGAGATCTGTCTCAATCCTGAGTCAGACACAGATGACGACGATGATCCTAGATATCGGAGAAGGAAGAAGAAATCAAAGCAGAAATCTCGCTGCTTACCTTCTCAGAAGTATCATCCTCTTAGAGATGATGAAGATCCAGACGATCATAATGGTCTTGCCCTACCAGCTAAAACAGCTGAACCTTACAGACCAAAGTCTATACAAAAGATGCTCAGGTCGTCAAACAAATCTACTCATAGATCTTGTGGATCTAGTACTTTGCCAGCAATTCCTACTATTGCTCCTACTCCTCAGCCTTGTATGATGCTCAGATCAGAAGAGGATAACTTTCCTCTACTTTCAAGGAGTACTGATGATACCCAGAGGGTTATCTCTAACCCATTTATCAGAGCAACAGGAGTTACATCTCAAGGAACACTTGCTTCAAATCCTGCAGATGAAGTACTCAACTGGCAAACTCATAATGCAGTAGCACAGAACAAAGTTCTAAAAAGAATTGATTCCAAGCTGGATGGACTCAGTCAACAGCATGTTGCTACTCATAAGAAAGTCGATTCTGTTTCGGAACAGATACAAAAGATGTATAGATCTTACAAAGCTCAGATCCAACAATTGGATGCTGATCTCAGACACTACATCTCTGCCCGATATACGGGGCCAGACTTCGACTTGAAAGTGCGTAAGATTCAGGAGATGCAGAAAACAGTACAACAAATGGAAGCAGACATGCATGCTTCACAATCTCACCAGATATATGGCTCATCTTCTTCAGAGTTTCCTACTCTTCAGCCATCATATCCGTCTCCTGCATATCAACGTTATCCAGAGGAAGCTGACTATTCAAAGGTATTCAAATTTAACTATCCTTTGATTAGACAGTACATTCATCCTCAGACTCAGAAAACTCAAGGAAAGCCAAGACGTCATAAGACGAAGAGCTCATCTGAGCAACAATACCAACCTCGAGTTTCTGCACAAAATAAGGTTCCAGAAGCTTCTACTTCTCAAACATTTGAACCTTCACCTGAGTGGAGAAAGCCTGTACAGATTCGTACACCACCTGATTCTCCTCCACCAGTTCAACCTTCCACTTCACCACATGGGAAGGATAAAGCTAAACTGCCAGAGTACGTTGCTACTCTCACTGCTGAATCTCTTGCAGATGCATCTACATCTTCTAAATCAGAAGATAGCATTCATTCCCTTGATGGGATATCTGATGATCAACATTCTGCAACACCATCTGAGTATTCCTCTGATCCAGAACTCAACTTGTTAGATCTGATATCAGATCGATCTTCTGATCCCTCAGAATACTCTACAGAGGCCGTATATGATGAATCAGTTGATGGAGATACAACTGATGAGAATTTTGCAGATCTCTCAGAACTGTCTAATGTTCTGATGACAACGCCTCATCATACTGAAGATACTGAACCAATAATCAGTGAAGCTGAATCCTCAGGAACTGATCAAGTCAGACCTGAACCTGCACCTCAAGAAACACCAGCTACGGCAGCTGCACAGCCGTCTACCAAGCCTACTTCAGGACCTTGGTTTACTTTTGATGATCTACCTCCTAAGAAATGGAGAGATAGACTTCATGAGTTCGGTGCATGGATTGATCTACAAATGACCAGACCTAATCATCCTTTGCCGGATATTTTGTCTGAATTCACTTCCAGATTCACTGGTACTTTGCGAGAATGGTGGCAAAGTATTTCTGAATATCAACGACTTCAGTATATCCAAGTTACAACAGCTGGAGCATTACTTGGCGTACTTCATAAAGAATTTATTGGTGACTTCCAGTTGATTGACAAGCAAATTCGTCAGGAATATTTCAAGATGAAATGCTGTTCTCTTGATAAGCGTGATATTGCAAAGCATTACAAACGCATGACGGATAGGTATTATCTTCTGAATGGATGGAACGATGTTAATCTTCGTTATACATTTATCTCATCCCTTCCAGATGAAATACAGCCAGAACTTCAACGGACCATAGCTTCTCTACACAGAGAGATGTCTACAATTTCTCTTGGAGAAATTTATCAGCTTGCATTAGCTTCTCTTGACAAACTATGTGATCAACACATGCTCGTCAAGAATATCCTGAAAGGAGGTCCAGTTCTGAAGAAAGCTTGTAAACAGCCACATCTCCAGATTAAGTGCAAATCAGAAAAGACTTGTAAATGTCATAGCA
Organism: Erythroxylum coca; assembly: GCA_027123465.1. Classification (NCBI taxonomy): domain Eukaryota; kingdom Viridiplantae; phylum Streptophyta; class Magnoliopsida; order Malpighiales; family Erythroxylaceae; genus Erythroxylum; species Erythroxylum coca. Next base: position 9,213 of record JAJMLV010240767.1, read on the forward strand.
GCAAGAAAGCTCATTCTTCTCAAGTCTTTTATGAACGACGCAAGAAGCATTTCCACAGGAAGGATGGCAAGAAGCCATGGAAGCAAAACTCTAAATTGAAGAACAGAAGCTCAAAGTACAGACGTATGAGGTTCTTCAAGAAATCATCTCATCGGAATAAACCCCGATGCTTTGTCTGTGGAAGCAAAGAGCACTTAGCTAACTCATGTCCTAAGGCAACCAGGAAAGATGCCAAATTCCTGGAGAAGCTTGATAAACTTTTGCCTATACATCCTCACAGCCATATTGAAGACTTGTTAGAAGAACAGTCTAGTGAGGACGATGAAACTCAGTTTGCTGTTTCTGTCTCAACAGAAGAAGAAGATTCGTCATCATCCGACTCTTGCAATGATGAATCTATTCACATGATCCAACAGCAGCAGACATGTATGAAGTTAGATCGTACTTCAGTACAACGACCGTATGTCAAAATCCAGATCTTCTTACAAGATAAATATGATCGGCCTATCCAAGCCATTGGATTTATGGATACAGGGTCTACCCGTACGATCATGAAACCCAGCATATTACCATCTGAAGCATGGAGAACACATGATGAACATTTCATGGCAGCTGATGGCAATACATTTAAAATTGGGTTAAAGACAAGAAGCAGAATTGGCATCCGCTTCTTTCCTCAGTGTACAGTATGGACTAAAGTACTTGGAAGCAATCTACCAGGCCCAGATATTCTCATTGGCATGGATGTCTACTGTAAAGCCCGACATCTACAGATCCTACCCACAGGCCTCAGGTATCGAAACCTTATGAGTCCGTACACAGAGATAAAAAATGTGTTTGAACTAACTCAGGTTCCTGCACATTACACTGGACTTCGAGATAAACTGTTGAGCTACTGTCCAGAGTCTCATGCACAGTTTTCTCATCCTAATCCTCTATGGAAGAACAGAGACTTTTTTATAAGTCTACCTTTCAAGAAGAATGAGGATATCAATCCTACCAAGGCTACACATCCAGGAATGAATCCTGATGACATGAAGCTCGCAATTGATGAGTGTGCCGTTTTACTGCAGCAAGGATTGATTGAGCCCACAAAGTCGGATTGGGCTTGCCAAGCGTTCTATGTCAATAAGCGTTCAGAACAGAAACGTGGAAAGAAACG
>JAJMLV010240879.1:0-10364 GCA_027123465.1 Erythroxylum coca
ATTTAATTGGAGCTACCAAAGGTAAGCTATTATACTAAGTATTGCTATATAATATTACATCATATAATATCTCATATTGTATTTTCCTCTATACAAATCGATAATCTTATGGAATATAGTTATGGAGATATTCACCAAAGAATCTCAATCTTTATAAATAATAAAAAATTTAAAACTCACCACATCAATCTCATTAAAGTGTTTTAGCATTCTCAATGCTTGATTTCTACGTATATTTTACTAAATTGAACTTTTCAAAATTTTAAATCAGTATTTCATTTTATATCACATAAAGTCATTAGTAATATAATGAAATATAAGTATCATCATTTTATAAATTGTTACCACGTTTAATACATCACATGTATAAGATTTAACAATTCAATTCCATCATCATTCTTTCACCAAAGATTGATTTGATTATTTTTCAACTTAACAAGTTTAACAAGTTTCATACGATTCATAATCAAAAGGATACATATATCATTATCTTTAAATTTATGATTCTTATCATCTTAATTCATCCAACATGGCATAAAAGGAGTCTCAGTTACCAACTTTATATTCTTGCCATTTATGTTAACGATAAGTCTCCTTCAATCTAACATATACAAAGTATTTGTATAAATTTGGATCAACTAGTTTTTCTCAATAATTTACTTCTTATCATGCTTTGAATATTATAATATTGTTAAATCCAAATTCAGTATCAAATACTTAAGCATGAACTATAAATAAATATGATCTCTGTCATATCACATATAGGTAAGAAAATCTTGCAATCATTTCTTTTAATGATAAATATTATCATTTTATAGCAAAGGTTTGCAATTTTAGTCCAGATTTATACTTTTAGTAAAGCAAATTAAATGAAATAATACCATCAAGGTATTATACCTTTTAGCTTTATTTTATGCAGCCTCTTGCATCTTGCTATCATGGTTTTGACATACATCTTACATGTTATCACCAATGTTTATAAGACATTATTCAACTCACAATGTCAATACATTTTGTCATTCATACAAATTTGACATATCTTTAAAATTTTAACACCATATTCTCAATAAGGATTATAGTAAGAAATTTAGTTCACTAACTCGTATTGTCAACTATACTAAACAAGATAAATTATACTCCTGTCACTACTAAATAAGATCAGGACTTTAATTCTGTATTTGGTTACTCCCACTATTTTATTAGAAATAATAGCCCTCACTACAATTCAGAAAATTACTCTAATATCCTTAGTAGGCTAAGATCCCAATTTAATTTAGTTAACCTTATGTCGCTCAACAAGCCAAATAAACTAAAATTAAGTAGATAACAACCTTATTAATCACATATTATGTGACTCTTAGATCTGTTAGGTGACAACTCGTACCAACACATATCTTATATTTCACTCATAAACTTGCCTCTAAATTCATATAATCATGAGTTGCTCATCCAAATCATACAAATTTGGTTAAATAGGACCTATTAATTTAAGATAAAACATATTTGGGATAAAGGGGCCTTTAGTCACTCAACAAGCTTAACAATAAACAAAAATTTGGTTTTATTCTTAAATAATATAAGGAAACAATCATGTTCTCAATGTATACTTAATAGTGTCATTAATTATAAAATTGCAAGTAAAATATCACACAAATTAAATATACAATTTAACATGCATCTAATATCTATATCAAATATATAAATAAAGTATGCAACTCATGCATTCATACTCAAATTATTTGCATAAATATCAAGCTTTATTTGTCACTAATGTTTCTAACTCAAATATAGGCACACTAGCAAGGATTGATGGATATAAGCAAAATTTTTCTTAGTTTATACTTTTCATAATTATTTTATAGACCATATTATAGTAAGCAATGAGTATATAATCATTTAAAATTGAAATATTTGGGACCTTAGGGATTAAACTAAAGAATGTTTGCTTTAGCTTAGTAAGAATTATGTTAAATTTAAACACTTATAAGATTGCACTTATAACTAATTCACCAATTTGATTCCAAATGGATTAAAAAAAAACTTGGCATTATAACAATAAATACTAGGTGCTTTATTAGGGGAAAAGGAGACAAAGTGGCTTTAACTTCTTTAATTGTAATTTCCTTTATGAACTCTTGATAAGTTTCATGCAAATCTAGGATTTCGAGAACACTTTCAATTCTTTAGACACTAGATTAGTTATATAAGAGGTGCCCAAATAATTTAGAAAAATGCCTCCATGCTCTCTTTTAGTTTAACTTAATATAAGATAAGGTTTCGATCTAGATCAGTGAGAGTAAGATACTATTGTGATTCCTTCTAGCTTGAATTAATCTAAAGAAAAACTTAAAACTCCTATCATCTTTTAACCAACTCACCCTTTGTTTTTCTATGAGTTGGGAATTGTAAGCTTCAAGTGCACTAATATAGCTTGTTAGTTTTTAGAGTTCTTGCTCCATGAGAGAGTTATCTAGAGGGTTAAAACTAATACTTCTTGGAATACGTTCAGTGCATCAATGGCCTCTTTTTCCATACCATAGGATCTAACATCCCTCCCTATAACTAGATTAGCTCCATTTTTATTGCCTTATGATTAGTGATACATTTATAGGAAAATAAACCATATAAATTTAAGGTCAAACCCTTATTTACAGCATCAATGAGATCAGGGTGTTTGAGTAGAGAATTATATAACCTAAAAGGGGATTTCTATTTACCTTCTTCTAGCATGATTTGAAGGTAGATTGACAAGTGATCTGAAGTATGTTGATTACCAAAATTAGCATGGCTTAGAGGAAATTATTTCATTAAAAGAGAGTCACCTATCCAATTTCCTCTACTGGAAACAATTTCTAATTTATCTATTTTTCCAAGTATAGAGGTGTCTTAGTTATTTAGACCTATCAACTCCAAAGTTTTGATAAGGTGAGTTAGCTCCTCTACCTAAGGATTGAGATTTCTTTTAATACCTTCCACTTTTAGGGGTGACATGATATAGTTGAAGTCCCCAACTATGAGCTAGGGGTAAGATAAGCTCCTTCCCAACTATCTTAAACCCTCCTTTAACTCCATGTTTGAGGCATAAATGATTGTTATGCATATAAGGAATTGAGATTGCTTCACAAGGGCGTTGTAGTGTAAAAATTCATATAAACAGTTTCAATTTCTAAGGATAAAGATGGAAGGATCCAAAGAGATAATTATTCTTCCATTAAAGTGTGCCCCATAATTGTTGATTATTATCCATTATTTTTTAATAAACTAAAGTCTTTTTTTATATATGGTTCAGTTTAAGTTTAGTTTTAAATAAACCCATAAAATGAGGTCTATTGATGGACCAGATCTCTTTAAAAGCAGCTTGGTTGATGGCCCTATGTAAGCCCTTAACGTTCCATATGAGCAATTTCATAAGGAGGGAGGGGAGGAAGTAGGCATTTTCTTTTTATGTTTCCTGTAAGCTTTGATCCTAGTGGTGCTTGGGATAGGTAATGATACAATAGAGGATTAATTTAACTCCTTACTACATTATCTAGGGTCTATGGTCTTTAGGGAGATTGAAGTGTTATTGAGAGGATGTGTCCTACTATTGGTGCCTTTTCAAGAGTAGTAGAGATAACCTCAACATGTGATGAAATAAATTGAGGAGGATTCGAGTGGTTCAAAGGATCTGAAGTAGGTTTAGGATCTTGTAAAGGGGAATCATAGTCTTTTAGTGGAGCCATAATAACTAGAGAAGAGGAAGAGGCCACATATGAAATTTTGGAATGATTCTAGGTTTAATATTTTCACTCTCCACTAGTGGTTCTTTCATCTTAGGCCATTAGAGAGAGTAACTTTAAGGGAGTCTTCAAATAAAAGGTTATCATGATTTAGTCTCATATCTTTAATAGGATATAGAAACTCACAATCTAGATCCACTTTTATACAAAATCATAGATAAACTATTGTTTCTAAGTTTATTGTGTTCTTGTTAAGGTTGAGGAATTTGTCTAAGGAGCTTGTAATGTAACTTATACCTTTAGCAGACCTTTGGCCTAAATAGGTATGGTTATCAATCTATTTCTATCTAAATAAAACCCAAGGAGCCATTTAATGACAAAGAGGGGTCTTCTATGCATGCTCCATTGACCAATTTCTTGATTATTTAGACATTCTCTAAGGTTAAAAATTTGAAGATAAATAAATTTTCACTTATTAGAACCTTTTCAAGGTGAAACTTTTTTTCCTATTTACAAATGGTTATTGTTAGAGATTACAAAAAGGCAATCTCTTTTCTAAAACATAGCCAACTAAGGTTAAATTCCAAGTTGAAGGATCTCATTTAAAGGTGTGAATGGGGCTTTTTAGCTGGAACGTTTTACATATCATAGTTGAAAAAATGTATCTAGGTAACTTGCCACCCTTCTCTAAGTAATTCTCTGAGGGGGAATTAATACATCTTGTTGCATAGGAGAGGGACGTTCTAGAGCTTTAACATCTATAGAAGGAGAAATTATAGAGGTTGAAAGGAAGTTTTTTGGGAGGTTTTATACAGGTTTTGAGGGAAAGACAAATCTAAACACAAAGGAGGGGGTTCAAACCTTGTAAGAGTGGAATTTGGCCTCAAACGATTAGGGACAGTCTTAGTTTATAGTAAAGGAAGAGAACTAAAGGGTGATTGATTGGAAAAAATTTTCCTAAGATGGTAAAAAAATGAAATGGAGTAATATGGCAAGAGGGGGAGTTACCTAAAATGGAAATTAAACCAAACAAATTAGTTTCAAAAGGATATGTGTTTGAGAAGCAGGAGAAAGGAGAGAAGATTTACCCTAATTTAGGAAGATATTATATCTTCCTCTAAAATGGCTCAAGCTTATCTCTCTTTATTCACATTGTGACCAAAACATACATCACTTCGCTCAATTTGGATGCATGAATCACATAATCAATATTTCACTTTCACTTTAGTATGAATAAATCATAGGAAAGGTAGCATTTCATTAATTATAAAATGAATTAGAATATATCACATCTTTGGTTCTTCCTACCTAAATCTACATCCTAATTAGTTTATAATCACACAAAGAATATTAATATAAAATCATAAAGAAAACAACATAAAGACATCATGTTATTGAATTTTGTAATCTCCAAAAATATTTTTGAAATCTTGATCTATCTTTAAGAATGGTGAATTTTTAATAAAGATTAATATATAACTATTTCGAAATGACTCCTGACTTGTTTCTTGCCTAAAGAATCTACCTTTTTATTTGTTTAAAAAATTAAAACTCTAACTTTTATTGAACTACTTGACCCTAAACTGATTTTTCAATCCCCTATTTTTTGATCACACTCAAATTATAATGGAAAACTTATTAGGTTATAGGAAAATTTTCCACCCTTTTACATTCAATAATATACTAGTGGAAGTGAATGGCTTTAAGGAAGATTTAAGGAAAGAGTTATCCTAAGATATTAATAGGTGTAAACTTTATATTTGTATACAACAAATGAAACTGATAAACTTGGAACTCAAATCCTTTAACAAATAAAGAATAAGGGATACCATTCACACTGTAACTTAGCCTAGGAATAGACTGATCTCCATATAATCTCTTTTAACCACATCCACTACTGATTAAACACTTCAAAATAAAGACATTACTACTCTATTCAATTATACTATTGTAATTGAAATTAACAATTCACTTTAGAAACATAGATTAAAGATTAATTGGTTATTGGAAAGGGATAGTAACTCCTCTTTTTCCTTAATTTAATCCTTAATAGAAGGAACTTCAATAGAATCAATCACATATCTAATACTCAAGGGTACATTATTAATACTCAGTAAGGGATTCTTTAAGATGCTTGTAATTTATTCTCTAGTTCTCTAGGAGCTCTAATGAGTTGTCACTCTTTTATCCAACTTTGACAATCAATTAGTAAGGATAAACTTACTAATCAAGAAGTTGCTTCCTTATAAGGCCATTTACAATAACTAATATAGAGCAAGTTTTGTTTTCTATACACATTAATAGCATTCTAGGCTCTAACAAGATAAATTGCTTCTTCTTTTAAAGATCTTGGACGTAAGTCAAATTTATGGTTAATGTTGTTTTGAAATTACTTAATTACTGCAAGATGTTGAAGGTTGTTGATAAAATATTTTTGTTCCTCTTTCCTAAGGTGAGTAATCCTTCTACTTTCAAGGATTTGAAATCCATTGCCTATTATAATGCAATATAAAAACTTATATCCATGTTGATAGCAAACTAATTAATGGAGCTACTCCTTAGGTGTATTGATTTTTACCTAAGGAGAATTCATAAAAGACAAATCAATAGGAGATAATATTGAAAATACCAGGAAACTAAATTACATTGATTTCCTTTAACTGATAGAAAAGATACAAAAGATGATCTCAATTTAGTACAATAAAAGCCTCTCCTTATTTAAAAGAACCCATCTTATCAATTCAATCTTGAACAACTTACACCAAACACTAGTCATCCCACCATATGATTCTTATTGATATTATCAAAACAATTAAGAAATTATCGATAAATTTCATATATTGAGAGACTACAACAACAATTCTAAGGATAAGATTAAATAGAGTGATGTAACTATCCTTAAAAAGGAAGGAGGTTTGGGAATTTTTCTCATTCGAATAGCCAGTAAAAAAATGATGATCAATAGGTTATAAAGACTACTAGTGGATAAACAATTAGGTTAGGTTAAATAGATGCATGAATACAACTTAAAGGGAATAATATTTGGTCCGTTTAGTAAAATAGTAATTTTTTTTGGACTTCAATATAGCTCATAAGGTCGAGGAACATTGTCAGACAAGAGATTTGGTGAAAAATTGGTGATAGTGCCCTTATGAACTTTTGGTTTGATTCTTGGACAGACTTTCTTCCTCTAATGGATAAAAAACATTTAATCCCCTCCACTTAACTATTCACGAATCTTTCACTATTAAGGAAGTCCTCATTAATAGGCCTAGAGGATTTGAAACACTCCTTTGCCCTAAACTTAAAACACCAAGGATCTTATCAGATAAAGAGGTACCTTTAATGGCCTTTTTTCTAATTATTATATAGAGCCATCCTTAAAGCTCAAATCCCTTTTGTCCCTTGGAATAAAATATTCTAGTTCAAGCACTCAAGTCTTAGATCTTCAACCATCATTTGGTTTACTATTAAAAGAGAACTTAATAATGTTGATAGGATTGGTAGGTTCTAGAACATATCTAATAGTTTCTCCCTTTACAAGGAAGAAGAGGAATCCATTGAACACCTCTTTTTTAATGTTCCTACTTTAGATTTGTATGGACAAGTATATCGACATATTAGAAAAGGGTCATTTGTCATCCCCCCTTCCATCTAGCTAGAATGATATTTCGAATTGGTTAAGCCAACTTTAAAGTCTTTGTAATAGTGATTACATGTTTTGTAAAATCTACTTGAGGAACATAATTTACTCATTATAGAAGGAGAGGAATATGTGAGTATTTGATTATGAGTCTAAAGACAAAGCCCTTGTATTTAAATATTTGCTCTCAAATATAAGGTGACAATTTATAACGTAAAAAGATCCACCTATTATATAACTTGGGCATCACGTTACATTGGAATCTAATCTAAATTAAAAAGGCCTTTAAAACTAAAACTTTCATTGCTATATTTTCTAGTATCTCAAAGTCCTTGTAACCTATTAAGGTTTATATATTTTAACAATAAGTTGTTATCTCTTGGATATTTGAATAGTTAAGTGATTTCAACCTTTCAATTGCTTTGTTTTTTGTAATCCCTTTTTAAATTAATGGTACATTATTTAATTTCTTAAAAAAGTAGCGATATTCTTAAGATTAAACACATGAATATACGTGGATCATTTTCTATTCCTTGTTTAAATGTTCAAAATTTTCATCTTGTTAATAGATAATAATTCAAGTTGCATTTATATTTATCTTTGAAAAGTCAAAGGCATTGTATGTGTTTTATGTTTCCAAAGTAAAAATAGAGACAAAAAAAGACAAAAGAATTAAGATTATAAGTTTTGATAGAGGTCGAGAATACTATGTTAGGTGCACAAAGGTAAGATAAAAATATGATATATTTATTATATTTCTTCAAAGATGAAGACATTATTGCTCAGCATGTAATGGCATCTTTATCATAACAAATTGATATAGAAAAAAGAAGAAATCACACCTTTATAGGTATGGTGAGAAGAATGATTATTAATTATAGTTTCCTATTAAGTTTATGAAGTTTCACCCTAAAAAATATAATGTACATCTTAAACGAGTTCCATCAAGATCCATTCCTAAAAATCCTTTGAAGATTTCAAATGAAAGGAAAACAAATTTAAGATATTTACACATATGGGTTTGTCCTACTAAAGTAAGGATTTATAATCCAATGATAAATGAATTAAAACGAAGGACATAAAATAGTTATTTTATTGACTATAAAAAATCTATCGTTTAAATACACCAAAGATAGTTCAACCTTAAAATATAGGGTATATCAAGGATTATAAATTTAGTGTGAGTATTACTCATTTAATTGAATTAAAAAATCAAACTTTTTATTTTAGATATATTGGCTTTTTAAAAGTACTTCAGGATATTATGGACAAATTTGTTCAAGAATTAAACATAAGGCATCAAAGAACATATGATTATATATATAACTTGGTGAATTGGATTAGTCAATTGGTGAGAATATATATAACAGACTACAGGGGAGTTTGCCTAGTACTATTGAAATAGATCCTAACGAATGTAGAATGTCAATCACCTTTAAGTGTGGAAACGAGCTTTTAGAAGTAGAGAAAGAAGAAGAAGAAGAAGCAACTATCTAAGGAGTGGAAGTAGAAAAATGGAAAGAGATAATTGAAGAAGAAGATGAGCTAGAAACCTTTTCCTAGGAAGAAGAAGAATGGACAAAGGTGGTTGAGGAAGAATTAACGGAGGAACTAAATAAGAAAACTACTGGTGAGTCATTAGTAGCCACCTTAAGTAGGAAGGGTTCCCACTTCCTGCAAGCCACAAAGTTTAAGTCAGCCAAAGATTTAAGGAGTTTGGTTATCCCTTTATTATTAGTTTGTCATTAAAAAGGGTATTAATGCACTTGATAGAATTTATTAATTTGATAAGTATGCTCTTATTATTATCTTACAACATATGACTTACTTATAGGCTACGAAACTGCTATGTAGAGAAACAGATGGAAGTAAGCAATTAATTATAGACTCAGAATGATGGTAAACATCGAGCTAAGAATGTTAAATAAGCACTGCATAAAAGGCAACCCATAAATTAAGGTATGTTTTTATTTTAAATTCCATGTTATTTTGTTTCTATTTTGATGTTTAGCATAGAACTTTATTTCATTTCATTTTTTATTATGTTATTTCCATATCACTTATTTATTTTTGTTAATTTTATTTTCTTTTATTCTTTTATCACTCTTATTTATATTTTGCATGGATTTTTGTATCTAGAATCGGATGGATAGTCCTAGTTTCATCAAAATTAGAATATGAAAATCTTAGTACTCAGGAAAGTACCAAATTGATTCACTTTTTCAGTTTTTATTCATATATGCTTATATTGTATATCATGCGGATAATGTAAAATTTTAAGTGTGAGGAAGGGGTTGATATTTTTTTAAGTTTTTTATAATCTTTGTTATTAAATTTTATTATCTACATTCGGAGTTAGTTTAAATCTATCCATAAGTACTTTATTTCATTATTGTATATTGATTTGAATTAGTATACAAAAGAATGATACTTAGAATAAACTTTCTTTTATATGTCATATTTTTTAATAGGCTTTGAGATAGTCAATTTGAATGAAAATTGCATATTATTTACAAACACAATATAACCATTTTTTGTGAGAGCTTTTGAGCCCTAAGAGCCTAACTTTAAAAAATTTTAAGCTCTTTTATTATTTCATGTATGTTATCATGCATAGTTGAATAATTATTCAACTTGCTTTTATTGTGCATATTAAGATCACATTTATTAAATTAGAAGAATTGAGGTGATAAAGGCACTTAGATTCAACAATTGTTTAAGCCTATTTATTTGATAATTAGCTTACCATAATTGATCTTTAGGAATACTCAATTTTGAGCCATAGCCTTTTTCGTTGATTATAACATCATTATTAACCTTTATCCTATTTTTCTTGGAGCCTTTTTATTGTTTTGAACCTTGAAGGTTATTTAAATTACTTGAATGTTTTGAAGCTTGAAAATTTGAAAAATCGAATATTTATTTAATTTTGGTAAGTGATGAATGTTCAAAAATATCATTAAAAAAAATTTCGAGCATAGAAAAATGTAAATTACTAATGG
>JAJMLV010241027.1:0-10344 GCA_027123465.1 Erythroxylum coca
GCGCTAACGTTGAATTAATGGCTCCAAAAAGAAAAAAAATGTATACTGAGTTTTAAATCGACTGATGTAGTACGCCATTCTCGCGGGGCACGGACTCGGATATCACCAACGATATCGGGTTCGGGTCTTACGGGAGTGGGGTGTTACAGATCCGGGACCCGGGCCCAATATCCAAGTTATCTAAAATCCTATCCAATTTGGATTCCATTGATCTTGGTTTGTCTTGTTGGAAGCCTGATTGTACTTGAGGTCTGAATTGTCCTCCAACATTGTTTGTCAATGAGAAGTTAGGGTGATTCTTCCAGCCAGAGTTGTAAGTGTTAAAGTAAGGATTATTTCCCCCTCCTCGTCCATAATGAGCTCCCATATAATTTAGTTACTTTGGATCACTTTCTTTCATCAAGAATCAGTCCACCGTATCATGGGCCATTTATCTATAGAGTTTACACTTTAATTACAAGACTTTTACCAAAGTTGAGCACGATGCCTTCTTATTGTTGAGTTGTCGAGTTAACTTGTCAATTTTAGCTTGCATGTTTGTCATTTGATCAACAACCACAATTCCTTTTTGTTCTCATAAAGTAGTAATTCCTTTACTCTGCTCGTTCGTCTATAGGTAGCTATTACTTGCCATCTCCTCTATCAGATCTTTTGATTCATCTATTATCTTTCTCATCAGTGATCCTCTTGAAGTTGCGTCAATCGTGCCTCTCGTATGTAGGGTTACTCCGTTATAGAATGTTTGCAACAAGAATTCCTTGGATAAGTTACGGTGTAAGCATTTTCATTGCAAATCTTTGTATCTTTTTCATGCTTCATAGATCGAATCATAGTCTGAGTTAAGGGAAAATACTTATCTAAAAAGGCACGAACTAGCTGATCCCAAGTTGTGGCATTGGCTGGGTTGAGGGACTGATACCAAGTCGTTGCTCTATCTCTAAGGGTAAAAGGGAAACGCCTAGTTCTGATTGCATCTTCCAACATCTGATGGTACCAAAAGGTTTCATAGATTTTAAGGAAGTTCACTATATTTGCGTTAGGATCTGTCATTTCATAAAACTGTAGGTTCTGTTGAAGCATGTTTAAAAGAGCTGGTTTGATTTTAAACGATGTTGTTTGTACGGGTGGCCTAGCTACTCCTTGGTTGGCCGCATTGAACCTTGCTCTTATGAAGTCCATAAGGGTCTGTTGTTGATATCCTTGGTTTGTTTCATGGTCCAAGTCTTGCTAAAATCCCTCAGCCATTGTTGCTTTCACGATTTCCTCTTCTTCTTCACACCGAGCTTTCCTAATGGAATTTTCTAATCGAGTTATGTATAAATTTAAGGTTTCAGTTGCAATACTCGATCTTCTTATGAATCTTGCGTTCATGCAGGAGCACGATTTCAGAAATAGAAAGAAATAACGAGAATAAAAATTAAAAATTAACTAAAAGCCTTAAACTATATAATTAAACTAATCGCCCTTTGGCAATGGTATCAAAAACTTGATCGGGCTTTTTCGATGTGTGTATGTTTTAATTGATTAGCCTTAATAATATGCAAGCGCATGGGTCATTTTTAGTACCTAAGGTGTCAATCTCACAAGGAGGGATACTCTAATCCTGAAATCTAAAGCCAAAATAAATTATAGAAATTCAAAATATAACAAAATTAAAGCAAGAATTCAGTTCAATCAATTCAATAATCAATCACGAAAGTATTAACAATTTAGCAATAGCAAAGCACACTCTTTATTCACACAATTTACCGATTTGATTGAGTTCTTATTCTAATTAATTGGTTAACTCTCGTTAGTACAATTTAATTATTTTTTACTCGATTCATCCTTTTAGTTTATCACCGAATTATGCAATTACAAAAATTAAATCACAATAAATACAGTAAATTGAAAACAATCAAATTTCATTAAATCAAAGATAAAACCCCAAAGGTGAGTTTAGAACATAATCAACATCCAAAAATCCAATCATTAACTATTATTCCAATTATATATAATAATAAATTCAAAATAACATGAAATATAAAATTGGCGAATGACAGGAGGCAGTGACGTCAGGAAACTCTTGATCCAGGAAGTACGTCGAGTGGACTTCTTATCCTCTTCTCTCTTCCTTCTTCTCTTTCTCTATCTCTCGATAATTCTCTCTAGGGTTTCTCTGAAAGTGGCTAATGCAAAAGCTCCCTTTTCTTCTTATCTTATTCTTTAAATACCTTTTGTGTTCTGAGCAGCTTTAGGATTTTTCTAGGGTCCAAAAGGTCCTCCCTCAAAACTTGACATTTTTTAGTGTCTGCGTGTCTTCCTAATTCAGGCCACGATCGTGGCCCTGAAGGCCACAATCATGGGCCACATTCGAGCCTTCAGTCATGATCATGACTAGTAGGCCACGATCATGGGCCATGTACTGGGCTTATGTCATGATCGTGGCATATGGGCCACGATCATGGGCTAACTCCAATGCTTCTGTCAAGATTATGGCTTGTTGTGCTAGGATCGTGGGTCATTATTTTAGCCCTAATGTCTTTGAAATTTCTTTGTTCTTTGATGTTGACCCTAAAACACTAACAAACATATCAAAGTACCTCAAAAATATAATAATTAAGCTCAAAGAATTGTACTAACCCATAAAACACTTAAAACATAAATAATTAACAAACTATCACAATTCTAACCTAAACAAATACTAAACCATTAAATTAACAATTAAATACATATCAAATTATGTCTTAAAACACGATGCAATTCACACTTATCAATTAAGAATTGATAATATTCAAGTTAAAGCTTTTATTCAAAATAATTTACCTTCTAAACCTGAATACAAAAGAAATATAAGATGATAGACTTTATTAGTAGAATATACCTTTGATATTCAAATGATCAAATCTAATAATAATGTTATTGCAGATTTTCTAACAAGAGATGGTTAACCTTAGAGAAGAGATATTTATTGGACGAGATGTCCAAAGATATCGTACCTACCAGGCACAAATCAAAGATTTATTAGATATTGTAAATTTTAACTCGATACCTGAGTTGCTTTTTTATTTTTTCGATATATGGCAATTCAAGATAAATCGCTACAATTATTCTAAACAGAAACTTTATAGCCTAATCAACAAGGTTAAGATAGTAGAGGATTCATCATCTATAAGCTCTTCTTCTCTGATAAAGGAATCTATTGGTCAACATATTTAACCAAAAGAAGTTACTCCTGATGGTCTCGTTACGACCTGATACTATAAGCAAATCAAAGATTCAAAAAATTTCATAATCGATAATATCCCAAATGGTCATCTTGTTTTTCAATCGCATTATAAGGTAATGAAGGATTTATACTCTCTATAAAATAATGATACCTGCTACATTGATTTTTCTGGGATATACCCTAGACTAAACTTTTTACAGGGTACTCACCCTTAAGTTATTCGAGATTGGTATGATTTTGGAACGATAAATTCTATATACTTGACTAACCCAAAGTTTCTTGAAATAACGTTACTTCCCAAATGAAACCAAGAAGAGCTTAAGGATTGTTATCTAAATAATCCTACAATAACTCCTAAAGATACCTTGGTATTGAAAATATTATCTGCTAGTCCAAATTTTTATGAAGAAGAACAATATGATCCTTATCATTTTATTACTTTGGGAAAGGCAGAACATTTTTCCATTATAGTGGATACTAAATTATGAAAGGAATTTTTTAAATATAGTGAAAGTGATATTCATTATAGAAGAGGTGTCTAGATGAGGACCATCATTTTTAGCATGGTAGCAACATTTAAGAAGGGATTTCAAACTAATGTCAGGAAAAGCAATTTTTTCTAGCTAATGATAGCTATAGCTAAAAGGACACCATTAACTGCTGAAAACTTTGTGAAAATGAATATAAGCATTATTGAAAAAGGGAAGATAAGATCAAGCCTTGAAGCTAAAAAAGAAACATTCTACCATCTCCAAAAGTACACAAATTTTTTTGTTCTTCTTGTACAAATGGATGGAAGACATCTAAAGAAAAAGAAAAAGTTGAACCATTTGGTGTTTGTACATACAATGATTATGACAAATAAGATGAAAATCTTTCTCGCCACTTTGATGAAAGTAAGAAGACAAGAAGGAAATCTCTCTGGCTACTTAAAAAAAAGAGAAACCTCATATATAAATAGAATATGCTTTTAGGAAAAGTTGATAAAGATGTAATTTTTGTTACTTTTGGAATCTAGTCTTCAAGTCCACCTTTATAAATAAGTTCCTTAGAGTCACACAGGGGGCATGCAATCTTCATGTATTTCATCTTTATATCATCTACCACTATGAAATAAAATATCTTCTTCTCGCAGACATAGTTTGTAATTTCCAAAATAAAAACTATACACTTTTCTTATAAACTTTGGTATACGCCTTAAGTTAGGAAACAAATTAAGGTTGTGCTGGACTTTGCTGAAGGAAATGTTAAGGATAGTTACCTTACTCTAAGGTTAGATCTAAAATGCTCAGTAAAAGACTTGACATAAACCTGATAAAGTTACAATTAAAACACTAAAGATATAGGTACGAAAGCATTGAAATTGTTGTACATATGATTTTATCATGACTTCTTATTTTCTGGAAAAATTTATATATGGATTATCTGGATTAGATTTAGACACGATAGAATCGTTAAATGAAATTATTTCATCTCTTTTTGAAGAAGTAATTAATATAATAACTAATAGGGACAACAAAGAAGATGAAGATTTATTTTGAATTTCTTTAATCTTTGATATTTTGTGAAGCTTAAATATGATAAAATCTTTTATCTCTTTGGTGATTAAGATATATATATGGTTTGATTTGATTTTGATTAGATTGTGTGGTTTTTCTGCATTTGTTTTCTTTTTAAAATCGAAATGACTTTATTGATGGAACGTGGGATATATAATGGCTTAAATCACGGCCCTTGTTGGCTGCATAGGAGAAATGCACAATTTAAAGTTAAATTACATGACTTAGCTATATAATGCATACATGTAAAGCATGGATAAAGGGAACAATGAAAAATGAAGTAAATAAAAACGCCAATAGAAAGAGATTAATAAGTGAACATAGTAAATTAAGCACATCTAAGTATAGTAAGAGATATAATGGTACTTAATGTTAAAGCCAAGGGTGAATGGATAATTTGTTCGCTTCGGCATGAATATACATACTTAAACTTGAAATAAGTATAGAAGTTTTTAATATGTTTGCTTGAATTTATGAGTATGATGTGAGATGAATTGATAAAATAAGTATTCAATAAGCAAATGGGATATTTTTTGGTTAAAATGGACGTATTTTTGTGTTGCTCTTGCATTATAAGACCAAAGTTAGTTGGTTTGGAATGTGTACCTCGCCAAATGGATAGGTTCCATAAAACATATTTCTATAATTTGGCCATATATTGGACTGTAGACCTCTAAATTAGACAGTTTTAATTGGAGATTAAACTAGATATATAGATCTAAAAATTTCCTGAAGGACCTAAAATTTGATTACGCGTGTACAAGTTTTGAATTATGTTTTGAAATTAAGTTTTGGCTACTGTCCTTGTTTTCAAATAGCCTGTAATTTTTTAGGTATAACTCCTGATATAATTAACTGAATTGCATGAAATTTATGCCATTAGAAACTTAAGACATAGGGAAATGAAATAAATTAATAAGATTATAGGCTAATGTGGGAATTAAAGGAAGAAGAAGGACCAATATGCAATTCTTCAAAAGTTAACTCATGGACCAATAAGATTAAAACATGTGTGTCCAATAGAATTATAACACATAGTCCAATAGAATTGCAACTTATGGTCCAATATAATTTCAACACTTGGTCCAATAGAATTGTAACATGTGGTCCAATGGGATTGTAACACATGGTCTAATAGGATTGTGACATATGGTCCAATGAGATTAAAACATGTGTCTAAGACTAGAAAATTCATGAAAAGGCATATGGAGAGGGGAGATGGATGAAACTTTGATGGCTTAGCTTTAGATTTTTCTCCTCTCCATTTCACCTTCTTCATCCCATAATTTTTCACTTACTGATTCAAGAAAAGCTAAAGAGGAAGGGAAGGAAAAGCATTAGAAGAATTACTTTGCCAATTTTAAGTTTTGGGACTTTACTTGGTTGATTTCTATATTTGTGTATGATTTAATGGATATAAAGATTCATTTGGATGTAGAATGGTTGCTGGAATGGTTCTTTGGTGTTATTTTGGTGTTACCTTGCATAGAATTGGTTGAATATGATAAGAGAGTATTGTGTAGTAGAATTCTGTCAAGGGTTTGTTTGAGTAAGTCACATTGTTTAAGTCATAACTCAGTCTACAGACCTCCAAATTGTGTGATTTCAATTGCATATGAAACCTAAGACATAGATCTAAACATCTTTAGAGGGACTCTGACTTAATTTTGGATCTATGATCATGGAATTTGGGATAGAACATGGTGACCTGATGCTACCCTTGTTTTGGAGCAGCGTGTGATATTTGGTCTATAGCTCATGTGTTAGAAGTCCAAATGGCCTGATCTTTGGTGTTTTGCAAACTAAAGACATAGAAGGACAAATGTCTAGGAGAACACAAAACTAGATCTAACTTTTTCTATATGAATATTAAGAAACTACTAGACTCCGTCATGTGACTTTTTTCTGGACTAATAGTTTACCTATTTTTAGACCACTTTGGGGTTTAGCTTTAATTGTACTGTTTTGAGTTTATTCTCATTTCTGATTTTTACTAAATCTTATCTGCACCTTTTTGAAAGTGTATGAAACTTTCAAAAACATATAAATAAATGAAATAGGACTTACCATATATGAATTGTGTGATTGAACATTGGAATATAAGATTGAGCATAATGCATTCAAAATAAAATTTAACATGTACATAAATGATTTGTATGCATATTCATTACTCATGTGTGTATAGGATGATTATACATGTGCAATTTTACACCTTTCTAATGGTGATAAGTTATGACTTGCATGTATGAATATAGATACAGATTTTATGACCTGAAATGTATATCAAATGGCTTGTCAATATGTTAATCATGAAATTGGTAAATAATTAAAATAAAATGTTACAGTGCCTGCTCTATTGCCTTGGTGTGGATAGATAGGCATGCCTATAGGATTATAGTGCAACTGCTATAATTTGATACCACCGGTGTCCATAGTTCAATACCTTCAGGTATCTACAATTTGATACCTTCGAGTATCCACAATTTCGAGTATCAACAGTTTGATACCTTTAGGTATCAACAGTTTGATATCTTCGAATATTCATAATTCGATACCTTCGGGTATCCACAATTTGATATCTTCGTATCCATAGTGCTTGCTCTATTGTCTTGGTGGCGGATAGATGGGCATGACTATAGGGTTATAGTGCAACTGCTACAGTTTGATACCACTGGCTTCCACAGTTCGATACCTTCGGGTATCCATAATTCTATAGCTTAGGATATCCACAATTCCATAGCTTCGGGTATCCACAGTTTGATATCTCCAGATATCCACAACACTCGTTATCCGCTCTCATAGAAATGTGCAGGCCTAATACAGAAAATAAAGTAAAGAGATATAAATAAGAAATACAATATGACAACATAAATAATCGATATATGAATGAGCATTTGCATTTGTATTGATAATTTGTATCATTGAGTGTTGAATATCGATGTTTGAGTTTTAAGGTGAATTTATGATATATGAAAAAATATTGAAGCAAGTTTGCATTATTTATTTGATCAAGTATGTCATCATTATCTATATTTGTGCGGCGTTCATGAATGTATATACTTGGTGGATGATTGTTGTGAGTGGTCATCCAAATTAAGTGTTTTTCCCACGAAACTTTTAAGATTTAGCATGAGTGTTAATCCGTATAGGTCCAGATTATAGAAGTGAGGTACAGGTAACATTTGGAGAGACCAAGGCTAATAACTAGAAGTAAAAGTACCTTTGGATGTGTCTTTCAATTAAAGAATTGTTATATATCTAGTAAAGGAAATCATATATTTTCTTTTTGGATTATCATGTTAATATAAAGATATAATATTACTTTTCAATGATAATGTTAAATGATTTAAATTTTTGTAATGTGTATATGTATAATATTGAATAGAATTTTATAGCTTGAATGCATGTAAAGGATTTGGTTGCTTTCTGCGTGGATAGTTGTAGGTTTTGTATAGGGGTGTTACAACTGGTGTTTGAATGGACTTAATTGATGCTTTTGCATTTAGTCTTGGATGGGCATGAGCAGGGCCGCAGTTGAGATAAACTTGTGTAGAGTTGATAAAAGCTGCCAATACCACATTTGACTCGAACACACAAAGTGCCAAAAACTGTTGTGGTGGGCATGGGCTGTATGGCTCTCCTCTATGAATCTGCTCGCTGGGTTCACATCCGTTTTTGTCGAAAACACGTTACAAATAACAGCTTAATGTCCCACCATGATACCAATCTTTTTTCTTTTATATATAGAAAAAGAGAAGCATACTGCGTGTGGTAGGAATGGGATGTTGGTGAAACGAGTGTCAGATTACTAGCTTTTTGACCAGCATTTGTATTGTATGTACCATGGGAGGAATAATGAGACAAATCCATTGCCTGTTGAGTGTTGAGGCTGGTGGAGATGATCACTTGGATTTAATGCTACTATTCTATTACGCTCACTTGAACCATCCCAACCGACGAGTTGAAGATCCTATCCACCGCTTGATTCTAAACTTCCATCCCCTCTTCATATTTAATGCTTTCCTATTCATAGTCAAATAACCTAATACCTCTGAAGCACGGACACGGCAAAATGTTGCCGTGTCCGTGTGTCCGACACGTGTCCGACACAGACACCCGTTGGACACGCGGTGGACACGTGTCGGACACGTGTCCGTACGTGTCCAAAAAATTAAATGGTTTTTTCGGCTTGGATACGGCTTGGATACGGCGTGGATACGGCTCAAGATAACTCAATACGGCTTGGATATGTGAATAGTCGACGTCTTCCTTTTTTAAGAAAAAACTCCTCAAATCCCTTCTTCTATCCCGCCGATTTCAGTCGAAGTTGTCCATACTCCCTCAAGCGCTTGTCGCTCGTTGTCGTTTTTCAGTTAACGTCGACCTCAGGTTGCCACCGTCAAGAAGCATCGCCAGATTCGCCGCTCGGTATTTGAATCTTCTGTATAACTTTTTCTTCAAAAATCAATCGACCTTCGACTTCGAGTACATGTCCTGTTTTTTATTATTTTAATGACTGTGCGTGGCTCTCTTCGAAGATCAATCAACGATCTGTAGTCTGTACATGTACTGTTTTGTTATTATTTAATGACATGTGTAGCTTTTTCTTCCAAGATAATCGACATCTATTGTTTTCTTATTATTTTAATGACAATCGTAGACTTGTAAGTTGTAGCTTTCTTGTCCAATATCAATCAACCACTGTACATGTGCTGTTCTCTACTTCTCTTATTATTTTAATATCCATATATGGCTTTCTCTTCCAAGTTCCAACATAATCGACCATCTGTACATCACATGTACTGTTTTGTTATTAACTTATTATTTTAATGACCATGTAGCTTTCTCTTCCAAGATAATCGATGATGTACTGTTTTCTTATTATTTTAATGACCAAGTTGTAGCTTTCTCTTCCAAGATCAATCAACCTTCTGTACATGTACTGTTCTCTACTTCTCTTATTATTTTAACGTCCATGTGTAGCTTTTTTTTTCCAAGATCAATCAACCATCTATGTACTGTTTTGTTATTATTTTAATGATTATGTGTAGCTTTTGGGCCAAGATCAATCGACATCTATGTTTTGTCATTATTTTAATTACCATGTGTGTCTTTTGGAATGACACTTCTCGTTGGTCTCATTGGATTATTAAGATGTAATGCTGCTCCATGTTTAATTTTTTGATTGAATAAGCTGACTTTTCTGAAAAAAAAATTTGCCCAATGTTTGGAATTTTGCATTTGTTTAATTAAGATACAAGCTCTTGCTTTCTTTATTGATATAAAAATACTTTGTTGTTTCTTGATATTCTTTACTTGTTTGTTAATATAATTTGGTATCTTAATTAGGTATTTCAATCTATTATTTTCCTTTTTCCATGGCGTCTAGTAGTGGTGCTGAACAAGAAAATCCAGAAAAGCCACTATGGAAATATGTGGTCAAGAAAAATAAAACAGAGGGTGGCGGAAACTTTGAGTTTGAGTGTAGTTTTTGTCATAGCTCATTCAGAGGTTCTTACACTAGGGTAAAGGCGCATCTGTTGAAATTGCCAGGCAAGGGAATTCGAGTTTGTGGTG
>JAJMLV010241107.1:0-10333 GCA_027123465.1 Erythroxylum coca
AGAATGATTTTCCGAAAGTGGAAATTGGTTGTGTGATTTGAATGAGATTGACTAAAGGAGTAAGAAATGAGAAAAAAAGAAGAAAAAAATTTATACCGGATTTCGGATGTTTCGTCTAGGTTTCCAACGCGATTGTGTTTCTCTGTTCTTTGTTGTCGGATGTCGGATCCGTTTTGTTAAGTATCGATTCCGCTTCGCTTCGTTTTGCTTCGATACTTTTGTATTTCTGATTTTGCATCATATCTGTTTCGCCTTTGACCGATTCGCTTCTTTCGATTCTGTATTCGAGTTGCTTTCGCTTTCGCTTTGTTTGTGGTTATCGAATTCAATTTATCCAATTTGAATTCGCCTCGTTCTTCGTATCTGTTTCTGCTTTTCGATTGGGATCCGGTTCCCAGATCGGGTCCCAACACTCCGACAGCGGGGTCCAACACATGATGCAATATGGGTGATTGTGGATAGGCTAACCAAGTCTGGTCATTTCTTGCCAATTAAACAGATGCAATCTTTGAATGTTTTGGCCAAGAAATACATAGATGAGGTAGTTAGACTTTATGGGATTCCAAATTCAATAATCTCGGATATTGATCCCAGGTTCAGCTCCAGATTCTGGGCAAGCTTACAAGAGGCTTTGGGAACTAAGTTACACTTTAGTACAACTTTCCATCCAAAGACTGATGGACAATCAGAGAGAATAATACAAACTCTGGAGGTAATGTTGAGAGCTTGTGTTATGGATTTTAAAGGCTCATGGGATGATCATTTGCCTTTAATCGAATTTGCTTGCAATAATTCCTACCACTCGGGAATTCAGATGGCACTTTATGAGGCTTTGTATGGTAGGAGGTGTAGAATTGCTATTTGTTGGGATGAAGAAGGTGAAAGGAGACTTGTAGGGTCTGAGTTGGTACAGGTTACAGTTGATAAGATTAAATTGGTGAAGCAGAGACTTAAATCAACTCAAGATAGAATGAAGAGTTACACGGATGCACATAGATTACAGATGGAATTTGAAGTTAAAGACAAAGTGTTTCTTAGAGCTTCTCCATGGAAGGGAGTTTTGAGATTTGGTAAGAAGGGAAAGTTTAATCCAAGATACATAGGCCCTTATGAAATCATTGAGAAGATTGGTCATTTAGCCTATAAGTTAGTTTTTCCAGCGGAATTATCTAAGATTCACAATGTCTTCCATGTATTGATGTTGAGGAAGTACCGATCAGATCCTTTGCATATAGTTCAACCCCCAGAAGTCCAATTAAGGGAGGAATTGACATATGAGGAGCAACCAGTGGAGATTCTGGATTCGAAGGAAAAGATCTTGAGAAACAAGACAGTGAGACTGGTCAAAGTCATATAGAAGAACCATGTAAGAGAAGAGGCAACATAGAAGCCCTTGGAAGCAATGAAGGACAAGTATTCATACCTCTTCAATGACTCAGGTAAGAATTTTAAGGACAAAATTCTCTTAGGGGAGGAAAGTTATTGGATCCTGATTTTTTTTCTAAATTACTTATTATTTCTTTAATTATTTACTTATGTTTTGTTTTTTTGTTTAATTATTTATTTTACAATTGGCTCATTAATTTAGTGGGCCTAAGTAGAAATTAGAATTTTTATATGGGCATGTTAGAATTAAATTAGACTATGGTGTTGAGAAGATTAAAGCAGTTAGTAGATGGATTAAATGAAAGGAGGGGAAAATTGGAAAGGGTAAGTAAGTGGGGGGCAATATGGGAAGAATAAGCTAAAGATGAGGTTTGAAATAAGAAAGAGAAGAAGAGAATAGAGAAAGTCATGGAAGCAAAGAAAAGAAGGGAGAAAAACGTGGGAGAGCAAAAGAAGAAGAAAATCGTGGGAGAAGAGAGAAGGAAAGAAGAAGAAAAGAAGAGGAATCATCTTGTTAAAGTAAGCTCCATGCTATTTTCTTCTTTTTGGCTTGAAAAAGGAATTAGAAAAAATGGGTTTTTGTGTTGGGAATGAATGGAGGAAGAAGATGATTGAGAGACTGACCGCGCGTTGTAACACAAGTCAAAATTAATTAACTAGACTACTACTGTAGCAGTGGCAAGTCTAGGTCGATCCCACATAGAGTGTGTGTAAAGTTTATGAAAAAAAATTAATCGATGTTTAGAAAAAGGGGGGTTTTGGATTTTTAAAAGAACAAAAATAAAAATGAAACTAACTAATAGAAAAAAATTAAAGAAAACATGCAAAAATGATAAAAGTGAGGAATTCGGTAGGGACCTGATTCTTCGGTTCAATCTCGGCCTACACCCTGACTAAGCATATTTTATTAATTTGTTGTTCTTTAAACTCTCCTAGAAATTATTAATCGTGGGTTAATAATTAACCCGAGTTTTCCCTTAGATTTTGTTTAATCAAGATACGATCGTTGATTAAACCTAACCACCTAACAACCTAGGATACGATCTCTAGATTTAATTAGGCAGTAGCATTACGAATTAGGAAAACCGATTAATCAAGGCAACAACCACATACGCTTGGGTCATTTAACCTAGGTCATGTTATCCCTAACGATTATGAATCATTAGTCGCTACACATGAATTTCAACATAACAATTACGAATTATATCGAAATTCTAGCAATCAGTTTTGCAACTAACAATCCAATGAATGCATTAAAATCATCACTCACAATACCTAATAGGTTCATACAAAAATAACTGAATAATAACGAAAATCTGATTATCTATATGCGAAACCTAAATCAGTTAAAATCGGACAACACAATCAATTTTTAGTGAGAGAAAGAAACAACAAAATAATAATAAAATTACTTAACCCCGATCATCAGCGTCGATGTCACCTCCGAACCGGCGTCGAGATTTTACCCTTCTATGAGTCTCTTCCGGAAAAATATTTCAGTGCCCATTTAATGTCCACCCGAAAATTCCTTACTCTTCTCTCACGCAAGCTCCAGCCTACACCAAGCTTCCACTGTTCTGTTCACTATTCCCTTGATGGGACAATTAAGATTGCAACTCTCTTAAATCCTTCTCTCACGTTAGCCCATCCACGCCTGCGTTGTTCCTTGTCTTCACTTAGCTCGCCAAGCTGCAGTCCAGCCAAGCCGTAGCCCAGCCAAGCTCCCAGCCGTAGCACACCAGCCCCTGCGCGCCTCACGCCCACTTCACCTGCGTCTCTACCTCCAGCACCACTAACTGTTTTTCTCCTCTACTGTTGCTTGATGGGAAAATTAAGGGTCTCCCATCACTTTAAATCCCTTTTCTCCACTATGCGTTGATGCGTGTTGCCTTTAAAACGACGCATCTCTTCTGCTGATTCCTCGTGCGTTTTGAGCCAAAACGCTACGTGCTCTCCTTCTTGTGCTAGACGCTGCTTCCACGCTGCGTTTAACGCCTGCGTTAAACGTTCCTGTCTTCTGCGTTTTGGTCTTGAGTTGCTTTCTAAAACGCCGCGTGTTGCCTTCATTACACAATAAAGCCCTCTAGCTCTTAATTCATTTATAGCGTCAGTAACATTCCATGTGGCTACTTTCATTGTGCTTGTAGCTCATTCATTAGACAAATGTTTAAATCCTCCTTTTGTTGTCTACTGTGCGGTGATGTGACAATTAGACGTCTACATCAATAAAACCTTTGCTGCTCCTCTTCTTGTTTGTGCACTGGAACGTCGACGTTTAAGACCAAACGCATGTTGCATGCGTTTAACACTTCCCATCTGCTCTTTTATGCTTCTCTTCATGTCGTTTTAAGCCTCATTCCAAGTCCTTTTTGTTGCTCTTGGCTTCCAAACTTGTCCACTTTAATTATTCTTTGTTCCTTATTTTTCTTATCTTCTCCTTAACTTTTGTTTCCTTTAATTACTCCACAAAGATAAGCAAAAATAAATCTTCATAAAATGACCCAATTGTACTATTTCTGACTCACTTTAATTTCTTTGCTTTCAAATTGTACCTAAAAATAAATATGAATTAAAGTGAGTATTTTAATCATTTTTATATCGATAATCGCTACATGAAAATAATTAAAAATATCAACAATTAAGCACATATCAGAGACCCATTTGATTTTTAGGGTTTCTAAGCTAGATTTTTGCTTTTCTAACCTAGATAGACCACGGGTAAGTTAATGCTAAACCTAATTTAGCAATTGTTTCATTTATTGTGATTTGGAAGTTTTAGGGGTTTTATTGAATTGTATTTTGATGGAAAATTAGTTTTTTTTAGGAAATAAAGAAAATACTACCCAAGAACAAAGGGCAGGGCCAATTTGAGTTTGGATTTTCAAGAGTTATAAGGTGGGTAAAATATTTATTGTTATTATGTAAATGGGCAATGTGCCTATGTGTGTGTATACGCTTCAATTCTAAATTGTGAATTGTTGTGATGTGGAAAATGTATTATGATGTGTTTTATGTTATGTTATGCAGTGAAAGATGTATGATATTTTGAGATGATTGAATTGTGAGTATGATCATGCTATGCCTTGGAATTGTATCATAACAATTTGATTTAAATGGAAAGAAAAAATGAGAATATGAATTTGTGATTGGTAGAATTGAGCATGAAAGATCGATTGTGTTTGGGCAAGAGTGGAACTGTTTCATAGTCACGTGCAAGTCGACATAAAGCCTTCTCTCGGCTGCCCGCTTGTGGCACACGAGATCTGAAAAGTGGACTCATTTCATTCACGGTGTAAACTTCAGTTTCTCCGTTTTGTTTCACATAACCCTCGAACTAATTGTTTGTGCATTTTCATTTTGTTATGTCAAGTTATGATGCAATTTGAGTGTTATACTTTGATGATAAATTACATCCAATATTTTCTATGTGATGATGTGTTGAATTATGAGATGTGAATTGGAATTGTGAATGGTAAAATTTCATTGCTGGATTAAGACAAGATTTGTATGCCTATATTAATATTCATATATGTTTGATTGTGTGGCTCATTGCCAATGGCTATAAATATATTAGCCACTGAGCTGTGTAGCTCAACCTATAATTTTCTCTCCTCAAATGAAAATTTAGAAGATTAGCGATCTTTGCAAGGCATTTAGAACTCCAAGATAATTAGAAATCTTTTATACTAAACTAGTGACTATTTTGGATAGCTTTATAAGCATATCAAACATGAGCATCCTTTTTTATTTTGTATTAAGTTTGATGTGTATATTGATATGTAAGTAAAGCTTGTTCCAACATTTACTTTGTTTAGAAATGAGAATGAGAAATTGAGAAGTTCCTTTTTGTGTATGATTTTGCTACTTTAAATGTTGAGTATAATGGAATGTGTATGTGCATATTCTTCTTTGTTGAGATTGCAAATTGTAGTATTAGAATCGCATGTTAGAGTTGGAAGGATTGCATGTGATGAATCATTGGGGTGAGATTCAAAAGTACTTAGTAGTTGGATTGATATAAAGAGATTACATTTTGCCAGCTTTCATAGGTGGAGAGATTGTGTTCTGAATTCAAAGGAAACACTGCATCTATCTAGGTAGAATTAGCCTAAGTTGTCTGCATAAAAGTTGTAGCTTGTCTTTCTATCTTTCCATTGGTATAAAGTATTTGATTTTTGGATATCGTAGTTGAGAGTTATGACCATTACAAGATAGGACGTTGCAAAGGATGTATATACAAAACAACTATGGAGATTGAAGTGATATTGCACAAGAAGAGGTGGATTTGAGGAGATTATGAGTAAAAGGGATGTTAGAATGGAGTTAGAATCCATTAGAGGGGTCTTGGAGGGTGAAAATTTTTGTTACACCCAAAGGTTACATGTTCAGACTGTGTATATTCACACTGGCCATGTATTCCTAATGAATAAAAATTTCTAGACCCGAAGGTTACACAGTCTGTCCATGAGTTCTTCACAAAAGTTGTATATTCAGAAGTCCTCTTTGAAACCTTCTAAAGAATACTTTATTCGATATCCTTAGTGAAAGTTGTACTAATTTTTTTGAGATAGGTACAACGTGATTGAGGACATGAGCATAGTTGATTCTTTTTGTTATAACTTCATAAACAACCTCCAAATTAAGTGATTCTTAAAGCAATAGATCCTTGACACATTTTCCTATCTCTAAATTAAAAGTTATATCTTTTGGGGTCGATATGAAAAAGATTGACGGAAGGAAAATGAAGGATCGGTTGGAAGGGCATAATTAGGTTATGAACATACTTTGGATTTTTAAGTATATCTTGAGCTATAGAGCTCCGAATGAAATGGTTATTGTTTCAAAATAAACTAGAGATATAGACCTACAATTTTCTTAAATAAGTCAATTGTGATGTTGGTGATTGGCTGTTGTAGGCAAGCCACCCTTGTGATATGATGGCAAAGTGAGGGTTCATTGAAATAACCCTACCAGTAAACCCGCTCATGCTTTTTGACTCCGAAATGATAGTTAGGCTCCGGGAATGGGTCCAACATTTTATCCCCAGAACATAGTCAGCCTCTCCTAAATCAGTCATTAATAACTATTTGTTTAGCCATCCTTTGACTGTAGATAACATTTCTACATCATTCCCAATGGGCAGAATGTCATCGACATACAAAATTTGGAAAGCAACCTTGCCTTCTTGTATCCTTTTATAGACACAAGGCTCATCTAGATTTTATATGAACCCATAGGTTTTGATAGACTTATCAAACCTAATGTTCTAAGATCTAGATGCTTACTTAAGTCCATAAATGAATCTTTGCAATTTGCATACCTTATGCTCATTACCTGGCTTAACGAATCCTTCTAGTTGGGCCATATAAATGGTCTCCTCAAGATCCCCATTAATGAATGCGATTTTGACGTCCATTTGCTATATTTCATTACTGAAATAGGTTGCTATGGCCAAAAAAATTTGGATGGACTTAAGCATGGCAACCAGAGAAAAAGTCTCCTCGTAGTCTATACCCTCTTTTTAAGTATAGTCTTTAGCTACCAATCTAGCTTTAAAAGTCTCTACTTGTCCATTTGATCCTTTTTTCGTTTTGTAAATCCATTTACAACCTATGGCTTTTACATTTGGTGGTATATCTATAAGGGTCCAGACTTCATTGGTGTATATGGAATCTATTTTCGATTCCATCTCCTTGAGTCATATTTTCATATCAACATGATTGGTGTATATGTAATGGGATCTATTTCTTCTTGGTCTAATATGGCAATTAAGCCTTCTCTTAGACTTAGATACCTATTTGGTTGTCTTATAACCCTCCCACTATGTCTAGGCACTACTTGATGTTCAGGCTACTCTTCCGATTCAACTCTTAACATTTTGACATCTTGTTATGCTATATCCAAATCAACTCTTGGTTTATATAAGATAGCTAACTCCTTTAGTACTATTTCACTTCTTCCTTTGCGATTTCTTACAAATTCTTCCTTCAAGAAGGTCGCATTTATTGACATAAATACCTTCTTATCCTGAGGATTGTAAAAATAGGACCTTCGTGTACCTATAGGATATCCTATAAATAAACATACTTCTAACCTTGATTCCATCTTTATGGATTCAATCCTTAGAATATGGGTTGGGCAACCCTAAGTCTTTAAGTGGCATAATGAAGGCATTCGGCCAGTCCATAACTCCCTAAGTATTTTAGGCAACGATTTGGATGGAGCAAAGTTAAGAAGATAAGTTGCTATTTGTATGGCATATCCTCAAAACGATTCTAGAAGACTAGCATAGGACATCATTGATCTTACCATTTCCAATAGAGTCCTATTCCTCCTCTTAGCTACAACAGTGTGTTGAGGTGTTCGAGCAGTTGAAAAGTTGGAAACAATTCCATTGTCAATTAGAAATTGTTGGAACTTTCCAGATAAGTACTCAACACCTCGATCTGATTGAAGTTCTTATAATGGCTTGCCTAGTTGTTTCCCAACTTCAACTTTGAATTCTATGAAACTTTTAAAGGAATCACTCTTTTTGTACATCAAATACAAATAGCCATGTATAGAGTAATCATTTATAAAAGTTATGAAGTATTCATAACATCCTCTAGCTTGTACATTCATAGGCCCACACACATTAGTGTGCACCAGGTCCAATGTGGATTCGGATCTGTTTCCATTGGAAGGAAATGAGGCCTTGGTCATTTTTCCTTCAATACAAGATTCATAGGTGGGTAATGGATCATTATCCAAGCCCATAAAGATCCCATCCTTTACTAACCTGTCAAGTCTATTATGATTGATATGACCCATTCTTAGGTGTGACAGATATCTTGAATTAAAGCTAGAGTCATTGGATTGTCTTGGTTTTATTAATTATATGGTATTTAGTGAGCCTGTCATAGGTTCTATACAGAACAATCCTTGTTTAATTATCTCATTACAAATAAAATCCTTATTCTCATATTATTGGGCACCGGTTTTCGAAGCCCAACTCTCGAAGTCATAAAATGTGAACAAACACATTTCTCCAACTTCAGGACTGATTTTAGGAAGCCTTGATTCGAGCCTTAGCACTTACCTTTGAAGGTCAAATCAAAAATATAATCCAAGGATTGCAATATAGGTTGCAACCTCGGGTCATTTGACTTAATCGGAACCTAATTAAATGGACCTAAGCTAACCTATATGTCATGAAATGCAAGCTAAATTGGTAGTAAAGGGGGTTTGTTTTGTCTTTACAAATCTTTACTAAATTAAAAGGAATTATAAAGAAAATGTGTTAAAAAGTATTTTTGGGTTTTTGGGAATGTAAAAACAGGAAGATAAAGAATGATGATAATATTCTTTTGAAAATGAGCTTTGGCTATCATAGTTCGATTTCAATTTTCAATGGGAGTGGGAATCACTAAGTTTCAAATGGGTAATCCTTAAAGAACTCTTTAAGTCCAAGGTCTAAATCAATGAACTCCATTTCTTAATACCTTGTTAAATGCCCTTAGGGTGTGTAGTGGGTAAGTAAATGAATCAAGTCATTTTGGGATCTCAAATCAACTCAATATCAAACACAACTATGCAAGATAAAAAGAGATTCAAAAGGATTGCAAATAACCATATATGAGACTTCATATATTTAAACTCAAAGTTTTGCATCAACAAATCCCAACAACATAATAAATATCCAATACTTGATAAAACTCTAATCAAGAATATTCAACTACAAATTACAAATCCTAAACCTAGAAGTTCATAAATCATAGCTAAAAATGGATTAAGCTACTCCCTTTTTAAGCTCGTTGAACTCAAGCCATTGCTACATCTTCAAAAGGATCGGGATGTCTAGCCAAGCATAGCTTCAAGAGACTTCACAATCGAGAACCCACTGGAGATATCTATGGTCGCAACCGATAGTGGAGGACAAAAGTTGGTGTAGAAGAGAGAATGAAGGTGTGCTTAGATGGAGATGAGAGAAAGATGATGGAGAGTGTGAGTGGAGTGTGTCAGCCTCCTACTCCCATTGTCACTAAACCTAAAATAGGTATTTTTCATAAAACGGGTTGATGGATCGGGTTGTACAGTGGGTTACTTTGCTAAAAATGGTCTGGGTTAGCGCTAAGTCGAAGGTTTAACTGTGGCGAGGAGATGCGTCACTGCGACAAACTTTTCCTAAAAGATTTTGTTAACTTAGCTTTAACTTTTGCTGTAGTGCAAGCGTAATCTTTATCGCGACAAACTTTTTCCAAAGGGTGTCTGTAGTAATTCCTCATACTTCGGCGTGGTGAACTTTCCTATTGTCCTGTTGACTTATCATCTTTAGCCTTCACTCCTTGCTCTACTTCTTAAGTTTCCTACAATAAAAAATGGTAGTTTATAGGATCAATTGTTCTAGAAAATTAATTTAGCGTAATTACTAATTATTTGTGATAGTTTTTCAAACTACATAAAGCAAAGGCAAGCACTCAAGAGTCAAATTAAGCATAAAATCTGAAAATAAGAGCCAAGAAGTGTAATAAAAACCATGAAAATGTCACCAATTTGTTGGACCCCGCTGCCGGAGCCTAACATCGGACATGAGAGCGTGGTGCTGTATGCGTGGGGTAAAACATGATAATTGAGTGATTAAGGAAAAGACCATCTAAAGCTCAATAGACCCATCGTGAACAAGCTCAAAACTTGCTTTCATGATTAAAACAAACACATTCATAAATCATTATCCAAAAGATGAGTTTTACTAAGCTTTAAGAACATCTCAAACCAAATTACAACTTTGAGTTCAAGAGCCAAAAATACAAAATACCCTTGAACCAATAATACTTGAAATGTAACTAAAGCCTTGACTTCCAAAAATATAACATTGAAAATAAGTAAACATCACAAAATGGAGTGCTGCCATAACTCGTGACTCACTCGGTCTCTTGCTCGTCACCTGAATGGGGGAGAATAGAGGGGG
>JAJMLV010241183.1:0-10323 GCA_027123465.1 Erythroxylum coca
TTCCTCCGTTTTCCATTTAACTTCATCACTTAAATAATTTCTTTCAAATCACCCTAGTTAACGAATTCAAAACAATCCTTCCATGACTTATTCAGATATTACACTGTCTCATCTTTTTCCCCAATATATTCAGATTACTCACAATTTTCACTTCCTGAGTTGATAACACCAATATCATATCATACCAATGTTCTTAGCATACTCACATATATCATATTACGAATCTAAGGCATCTTTCATCAATAGCATTTCTCATAATTATTTCATACAGATCAATTTATGTTGGGCTTAGCTAATCCTTTTTCCTAACCTGAGCATACCTTATACTTAATGTAAACACACCTTGGCACAGTGATACTCTCAAAGACAATTTATCTTTCACTTAATTTCTAATATAGATCAATTTCACTTATAAGAAACCCCTTAATCAATTTTGGCCTTCAACCATTTTAGACCTTATTCATCACAACGCAAAAACGAACGACTCTTTCTGTTATCTAGCTCCTCATACAGTATTTTAGGGAAATCACTGTGATAACGATTGTGATGCTTAAAAATCAAACAAAAATATACATTGATCTCATGTTCACATGAACTCCACAATATAAGCTTTACGTATATCTACAACAGTCAAGATTGTTGGCAACACACAAGTGTGGTCATTAGCTTCTACCTCCTTAGTCATCAAACGCTATGTCAACTTATTCTTACTATGATGTATATCATAGGTTGTTGTTTATGCTTCTCTAATAATCTCTTTGCTCAATTATCTTTATCGGTACATATACCTCTTATTTCAATCACAAAGTATCATTCTTCCTAGTCGAACTCAAAATTCATATTCATTTCCAATTTCTTAGTAAGATTTACAATTTCTGAATCCTCAATTAGGGCTTTTAATATGAAACTGATCTTAAATTTTTAGTGACTAATCAATTTTCCAAAAATTCAATTCAACATTCTTTGCTTCTCTTTTTGCACTAAATCTGATAACCTCAATATCTGAATTCATGCTTCATTGCTATCGGGTTCTCTATTCAATGCATCTGATTACAATAGTAGCGTTACTAGTATAGTACTCATTTGTATAATCATAATCCTTCAAATAACTCTATCTATTATCTCAGTCTCGTATTCAAGTCTTTCAACTCAATATTAACCTCAAAATTAAATGATCTGTATATTTCAAAATATTTCTGTACTTATAATGTCTCGAAACTTTCAAAACGACCACTCTTGTAGCAAGTTCCAATTCATACATTATATAACATCATTGTATATTATAAAATCTCCAAATCCAGATGATATAATTAATATCGTGTTATAATTCCTCAAAATTCTGTTTACTTTCGTTACTCATACGATTTACAAGTTTTTCCTCAAGTATTCAAACTATTCTTCTCAACTTTTCGAACACATTTAATATATCATCAAATTTTTCTTGGATCGCTTTAATCTTCAATACCATAGTACTGTCGGGGCAATGGTTAACTCAAACACTTATTATCAAACTCCATGTGCCCCTGATTAGTTCATGTAATTCCTTAAGTAACAGATTCCTTAATGAGGTAATATTATCTCTTGTTATTCTCAATTTCTCAATTGACTTCCTTTCTCGAATGATTTTCTCAATTCATTTGATTTCCTCTTATTTTACGTTGACTTATCTGTCTGCTCATTCATACTACTTTCTCCAAACATTTCAATTTATTTTCAATCTTAACTTCCTGTGTTTGTAACACATTCATCAAGTCAATTTTGTCTCTCCTGAACATATTTACACTGAATATAACATGGATCTATATTCTCCTCATATTAGCAGTTAATGTCTCCTCAAATTCAAAAATCCACTCACATAGTTGGATACTCTACATCAAGCAAAATGCATGCATTCTCAATAGTATATTCTACCTTTTATGCTTGGGTCTCCACTAGAGATATGACCCTACTATTCACTTTTGATTCATCACTTATTCATTTCTGATTTGTCCTTTCTTCGATCACTCTTAATATAAACTATCTAATCTGTTTAACCTAATTCAATGAAATTCTTCTTCGAAAGAAGATTTCTTGTTACTATCATTTATACTATTCATGCAATCTTTATCAATCAACTATATTCATCATTGATGTTTCAGCCATTCTTAATATCTCAATAAGATTAATTTCAACTGTTCATGATATTTCAATAATTTTAATTTCGGTCACTCTTTACATGATCAAAAAATTCCTTATAATAAGACTCAATGAAATAAGAGGCATATTCGTTTACTCTTATATTTTGGTATGTACCATCAAGATCATTACATCCTATATATAAATTAATTCCAGCAGGTCACCAATTCATAGCTCATGCTAATGATACATTAATCGCAATTGATTCTGAACAACCTCCGAATATTCTATGACTATTCAAAAATTTCTCCTCCCTAGTAGCTACCTTTTTAGCAAAATCACCTATACCATACTCCCATCTTGTTACTCTGATTTATCTCATAATTTTAGCTATAGGGATTATAGATTACCTTATATACCATATCCTAATATAGATCCCGTATGTACTCAATCACATTATTCATTAATGTAACCACTTTATCAGATATGTACTCATAATAACCGGTTGACATAACTTTGAGAACTTCTACATATATGACTATCACTTACTTCATTTTCCATACATACATTCTTAATCAACTTAGAATTATAAATGCATAGCCATCTTGAAATTCTGATCTCAATTCACTAGCACCATCTTATACCAGATCATAAATTCCGAGTTCAACTTTTCAATTTCCACTTTGCTTGTACACCTTAAATCTTGTCATTTATATTTATATCCTTATTTCCCTCAAACAATCTTTGACAATACATTTACATCTATAACACATCCCGGGATATATCACCACAATGCAACATTGATTTCATATTCAATAATGCATCCCCCAATCCAAATACATTGAATCCTGATCCGGCATATTTACCTATATACTATGTCTCAGTCAATTCATGAACATAATTTCACATCCATAACAATTTAAGTACATACCCACAACAAAATTCTATCACCAAATTCACTAACATAACCACAACTGTTGAATCTGTGCTTAACATATCGGATTATGTAATATCTCTTTTTTTAAAATATCCACAAATTTTCATTTTCTCATATCATAAAAGAGTATCATTTTTCTCACTAATTCTATCATCTCAAACTATTAACAATTGCTTATGTGTGTAACTCATACACTTATGCCCATGTAAGATACTAAACCTAGCGAACCTAGCGTTCTGATATCACAACTGTAGGACCCCATTTTTGGAGCCCAACTTCGAAGTCCTGAAACGTGAGCGTAATCCAATGAAATCTCCTTAATCCTCACCGGTTCATCTTCATGCTTTATTACCATAAATATTGGATCCTTGAGTCCTAGTGGACAGGTTCGTCGTGGCAAACATTATGTTTCGCCACGGCGAACAGATGAGAACTCATGCGAAGACCCTTCAAGGAAAGTTTGCAGCGGCGAAGGTCCAGAATTTTCCCTTCCGCTCCTCTCGGAATAAATACGCTGCGGTGAACCTCTTATCTTCACCGTGGAGAAAATGCCCAATTTACCAAAATAACACCTTTCGGGAAGGGTTCACTCAAAAGCCTTCCCTAGGTTTCTTCATCTATCCTAACCTAACTTCCACTCTAAGTTGTCCCAAATTCACTTCCTTTAATACCACATCATTACATAACAATTCAATTACCAATATTATTTCATCATACTCTCTAATCTCTACTCATTTAATTCATTTCTTATAACTAATTCTCATACTTCATAATTTCCTATCTTTCTTTTTCCATAACATCTCATTTTTGTGTAACAACAATTCGTGTTCAAAATTCATCATCTCAAATCGATAACTTTCTCAAGTATACCTAACTTCAACTCAATCCTATTCATACACAAATTCATACTTCCATTTAACATCATCCACACATGATTCATAATTCATTAACATCAAAAGATAAGAGTTCTTACAAAGCTGTAATGACATTTCAAACCATAATATATCAATGTCTCAAAATCCCAAAATACATAAGATACTTGAACTAATAATCCTTGAAATGAGACTAAAATCTTATGATTACAAAATTTTGCTTAAAATATAAAACATGCAGGATTCGAAGCGATGTCTTGACTCTTGATCACTCGATCTTATTTTCTTCACCTGAAGATGGGATGGAAGTGGGGTGAGCTTAAAAGCTCGTAGGTAACAAGTTTATAACAGATAACAAGCAAAACCATTTATAAAGCTCATTTCCATTGAACATTTTCATAAACATAGTCATTCCACTTTTAAAATCACAAAACACTTATTTCTCAAAATTCTCAACAATTCAAATCATGTATGCATCAACTTGTCGACATATCAAAAGCATATAAGCACATCAAAATAGTTTAAGGTGGGTCCAAAATAGAATGTAATACACATTTCCACATAATGGTTCTATGTAGCCATGAACAGAATGTAGGTAGAAGAAGCTTTTTGTCAAAATGCACTTGACTTAACTTAGGGGACCACCACAAACACAAATAACATGTATTTCATGATTTGAAAGCAGATTGCCCAAATGGCACATTTCGAAAACATGATTTTTCTTGACATTTTGTCACAAAGGCATATTTTGAAAACATAATTGTTCATGATCATGAAGTATCTCACATTTCATCAACCAAATTCACATATCAAACATATAGCAATTTCTCAAATTATTCAAAGCAATAATGCAACAATTATGAAGCAATTTGAAATTATTTTATTCTCTTCCTTTATAAGGAAACATTTATGGCTCATTAATTTTATTATAAACATGAAACCCACGTTGATTTCCTTACTTAAAGACTTGCTCGAAGGTGCCTCACCCTTTGCTCCTCTTGCTTTCCTTGATTTCCTTTAACAATAGCAAAAAATTTCATTCAACAGGAATTCCAATTTATGATTAGGTAAATGAAGAAATTTGATAATACTTTTTTCTAGGACGATGTTCCTCATTGTCTTATTCTAATAACTCCAAAATCATTCAATTTGGTTTAGTAATAAAAAAGTTATACCCTAAACAATTTCGGACTATTCTTATACTGAAACAATATTCTATGCTCAACTTCCATCCAAACCTTAAAATTCTTAGAGACTGAATTAGAACTTCTTCATACAACTTGTAGCCCTATGTCTCTAGTATACAACAAATGAAAAATAACCTCATTTGGATAACTAGACAAAAAGTTATGCCTAAAATACCAAAACATGTTATGTGCTGGAAAGTTCGCCGAGGCGAGCCAAAAAGTTGGCCGTGACGAATTTTTACAGAAACGAACTCCGAGAACATTTTTTTGCTACATTTTCAAGTTTTTAACTCCCCACCTTTCACATATAACCCATCTTGTACCAAAACCATCTTTTCTATTTCATTTTCAACTTCATTTCAACCCAAAATTATTCACAAACCAATTCATAAGCTATACTTGTTCATCAACCAAAAAGATTAAAACATTTTCATATACCATTCATCAACAACTTCCTACACACATTCAACTTCATTTTCACTTCTAAATATCACTAAATAAGGTTCATTCATCAAATCAAGAAGGGTTGATGCTTATACTTACTTGTTTAGCTTCAAGATCTTCAAACTCTTCAAGATCTCTCTCTTGAAAGCTAAAAAACTTGAAACCCTAGCTTCCTTCTTTTCTTCTTCTCTTCTTTATTTTCTCTATTCTTTTTCTCTCACTCACGTTTCTTTCCTTCTCCAAATGCAAGACAACAACTTCTTCTTCTTTTTATACCCTTAATAAGTGTGCAATGTCCATTTTGCCCCTTGCCTAATGCCTTATGTCTTATACCCTTAAGTGTCATGCCCAATTTTCCCTTATAACATCTTACTACTTTAATACTTCAATTCCATCAATTTACCTATGTCATAAAATTTTACCAAAATTAACATAATAATTAACCCCACAAAATAATCCATCAACCTCATAGTTCATTTAAATCATGCTTAATTTACACGAAAAATTTCGGGGGCCAACAACCTAGGTACTATTTATTTGATATAGACTTTTCAAAGTATTTTTCCTCTGTCTTAAGTTCATCATTGTTTTAATCTTAGTTTAGTTATTTAGTTTAATTTTTAATTAAATCTACAATTTGAATCAATTCATTACCAGGGTACTATTTATTTGATATAGACTTTTCTAAGTATTTTCCTTTGTCTTAAGTTGATCATTGTTTTAATCTTAGTTTAATTTTTAATTAAATCCACAATCTGAATCAACGATTAGATAATAGAAAAAAGATAATTACTAGTATTTACAGTCATGGTATCAACTTGTACTTGCCTGTGCTACCTATAGCTATGTCATGCACTTGCAATTTTAGCATTAATAAATTTCTTATAAGCATAAAAGCATCAATCAAGTTTTTGGTACCATTATCGAAGATTAATAATATTCGGAAAACCTAACTTTTGTCAATCTAGTCATTTTTACTTTATTTTGATTTATTTTTTGTTTTTACTTTATTTTATTTAATTGACTAGTTAGTTTTATCTTTCTCACGGATCTCACTCTTAGTTAGTTGATGACCTAGAGTAATCCAGTGAGCTTAGTAAATGAAGATCCAGAGATCAAGAGAATTGTTTGTAGAAATCTCTAAAGAACACAACTGAGAGAGTTCGAGCTAGATTAATAAATTGAACACTTGGGAGGATAAGTTGATATTGAAGAATCAAGAATAATTGTAGACTAACTAAGGACAATGTTTGATTATGGTATACCATAGTTGACTGGAGTAAAGTCCACTATTGTTAGACCGATTATGAATGCCAATAATTTTGAGATCAAGTTGAGTATCATTCAAATGGTGCAATAGTCTGTCCAATTTGATGGACTATAAGATGAAAACCCAAATGCACACATCTCATATTTTCTGGAGATTTATGATACATTCAAAATAAATGGAGAGAATAATGATGTGATAAGGCTATGAGTATTCATGTTTTCTTTAAGGGGAAAGGTAATCATCACTGACTACATGGGATCAAGTTGGAGAAAAATTTTTATTGAAATACTTTCCACTAAAGTATGCAAAATTAAGGAACGATAGCTCCTCCTACTCCCAGGCTGATTCTGAATCAATATATGATACATAAGAGAGGTTTACAAAAAACGTTAAGAAGATGCCCACATTATGGTTTACCACTTTGGATGCAATTCCAAACTTTTTATAATAGGCTGACTTAGAGTACAAGGTGGTCAATTGATCCAGCAACCAGGGGTACTCTCAATAATAAGATACTACAAACAACACACGACCTTATTGAGGACATAACAATGAAAAAAAATTAGTGGTTCTTTTTTAAAGCAAGAATTAATAAGCCAACAATAGTTTATGGAATGGACACAGCTGTGTAGTTGGAAAACTAACTAGAACCATTTAGTAGAAAAATCGATAAAATAATGATGAATCCATAAGGTCAAGTTATGTAGTGTAAGTTTTGTAAGCTTAAACATTTAGGTCTAAACTGTCAAGTAAGATAGCCCGAGCATATGGATTGTTTGGGGAATGCTCTTAGAGCCCCAAAATAATCCATACAGTAATACATACAATCTGGGTTGGAGGAATCACCATAATTTCTTTTGGAGAAATCAAGGGAAAGTAAGGAATAACTCTTTGCAGGGCTTTCAATAATAAGAACCTCAAGCTAAAAAGCCTACTGTAGAGGAGATGATGTCAAAGATTACTGAAGAATCTGATGTAAGAAATCAATGAACGGAGGCTCCTATACATAACTTAGATGTTCAAATTGGTTAAATTGATAAGCTAGTTTATAAAATACCATAAGGGAGTTTGTTTAATCCTAAAGAACATGTAATGGAAATCACCTGAAAAGTATAACAGAGCATCCAGGAAAAAAAAAAGAGAAAAGGAGAAGGAGATTACTGAGTGTCAATGTAAGGCTGAAAGTTAAGGCCACCTTAAGAAATGCAAGTAATATCGACCTGTCATCTCTTATCTTGTGAAAGTTAAGAAATATCAAATGGATGTATAATTTGGTAAGTTCCTCGAGATGTTCAAGCAACTCCAAACTAACTTACCTCTTATTGAAGCTCTTGTGTAGGTGCCGCAACATATGAAACTTTTGAAAGAGCTACTATTAAATAAAGAAAAGTTAGAGCAGTTATCAAATATTACACTGCATAAAAGGAGCTCAGAAGTTCTAAAAAGCAAACTATAGAGAAGCTTATATATCTAGGGAGCTTTACTATTCCTTATGGAAATTGGTAGTTTAAAATTAGATAATTATTTAGCGAACCCAAGGGCTAGAATTAATATGATGCCTTATTTATTTTTTAAAAAGCTAGGAAGAGGTGAACTTAAACTTACTAGGATAAGTGTGTGACTAGTAGATAGATCAGTAAAATATCCTAGGAGAGTTATAAAAGATGATCATATTAATGTTGATAAGTTTGTCTTCCCAATTGATCTTACGATTCTTGACATAGACAAATATATAGAAATTCCTCTAATATTTGGTCAACGCTTTTTGACTATTACTAATTCAATAATGGATATTGATGGAGGCAAGTTAAAACTAAAGGTGGGGGATGAAGAGGTTGTTTTTAAGTTTCAAATGTCATTAATCCTACTTTTGAACAAATTGATGTCATTGAAGCTAGTAAGTCTTGGAATGATCAATTTTTGGATATTTTGTACGACTCTACCTTTAAAGGAGCACTAAAACCTGTGCAAGTTCAAAGCAATAAATCGAAAGAGAATTATGGTAAG
Organism: Erythroxylum coca; assembly: GCA_027123465.1. Taxonomy (NCBI): domain Eukaryota; kingdom Viridiplantae; phylum Streptophyta; class Magnoliopsida; order Malpighiales; family Erythroxylaceae; genus Erythroxylum; species Erythroxylum coca. The sequence goes on from JAJMLV010241183.1 coordinate 8,833, forward strand.
CGACAACAATAGGTAGCTTAATTGGAGGTCATAGAATCTATGGTAAGACTACAAAAACCACATCTTCATAAGCTACCTTGAGCATTAAAGGTATGCCAAGCTGACATAGTAAAAAAAGTGCTACATGAGAGGCAAAATATGAATTCTTTTAGGTTTTATGATTAAAGTCTATTTCATATTTTTTTATCTTGATGATACAATAGGGTTTATTTAAGTTATGATGTGTTTTAGGTTAGGACACTGAGCATCCTATTGAGATTATGCATAATTATTATATTAGGGTATGCATGTTAAGGTTTCATAAAAGTGCAAAATTTTTATGTTGGTTCAACTATTTTTATTTTGTACATGTTTGTAGAGAGCTACACGTTGTCTAGACATGCTCATGTAAACTTACACAGTTAGATACATGCCTATATAAAATATTGTATAAGTTCGCGAAAAGTTACAGGTCGGTGACTTATATGGTCAGTTACACAACTGCATAGCAGACCTTATCAGTTTGCAATGGCCCTTAAATTTACCTAAACTATCATTTTTCTCACTTTCTCTTCTCTCTCACACTTTCTTGTCGTTGCCCTCTCAATCTCCCAACAAATTTCTTGCATCTTTTTACAAATTAGCAACAATTAAGTAAGTATTCTTATCATTTTCACTTGTTTATGTATGAATAATAGGGTGTTTTACATTTTTTAGGGATTTTCACCGTAAAAATGCTAGGGTTAGGATTTTGGGGTTTTGTAAAATTTTGCGTGATTTTATGGTTAATTGTGATTTAATAGTTGAATTTCATATCTACCCATTTGATTTACTAATTCAATTTGATGAATTGTGTGCATATTGGATGAAATTTCAAGGATGATTGCAATTTTGTGACATTTTACTCACTAATTATTAAATTGTTATGATTTTGTGTGAAATTAGGATTAATTAGTTATTTTTATGACTAATTGAAGCTATGTCTTGGTTAATTTCATTTTAATTTTGATTTTTTCTTGAGTTCAATGCTTAATTTGACTAATTTTGCATAATTATTATATTAAGGTTCTTAATTTCAATTTTAGGGTTAAATTCATAATTCGACAATTAAATTATTTTTATTTATTAATTAAAATATTTCAATTTTCAATTTTTTGATTAATTGGATTATTAGTTAATTTTCTAATTATTTAATGTTAATTTTATTTGTTTATTTATGTGCAATAGATTATTTGTTTATAATTTTGCTACAAGTTTAATTTTCATTTTTTTAGTTCGTTTTCATGATTAACGAATTAGTGAGCATAAGAAATAAGTGTGGGGATGTTGGGACCGAAACCCAACTACTTAAACTTAACACTATCACTCTTGCTCTGATACCATAAATGTTGGGACCCGATCTGGAAACCGGATCCCAACCGGAAAAAGAAGGAAACAAATCGAATAAATCGAATCACAACATGCGGAAGCAAACGCGAAACAAATACGAAGGTATCGAATCAAAACGAATCG
>JAJMLV010241197.1:0-10321 GCA_027123465.1 Erythroxylum coca
GTATTTTCATGGATTTTCTGTTTTATGAATTGGTTCTGTTACCTGCATCATTCTTTTATTGTCTCATCTGCATGTGGGTCCACCGGAAACAACCTCTCTACTATGTAGGGGTAAGGCTGCGTACTATCGGACCTCCCTAGACCCTGCTTTATTGCGGAATTTCAGACTGGATGATGATAACGACGACGATGATGATGAATATAATTAAATAAATAATAATAATATTTTAATTAATTATATTGTAATTAATTAATTACAATATTTTAATTAATGAATAATAATATTTTAATTAATAAATAGTTATATTTTAATTAATACTAATATTTTAATTAAATAAATAATAATAATATTTTAATTAATTAATTAATTGCAATATTTTAAATAATTATAGTGTAATTAATTATTTAATTGATTTCACCATATTTAATTAATTATAGTGCAATCATTCTCATTCTTCTAGATTATGAGAGGAATGGAGGATTATCCAAAACAAATGAATGAAACTCTTAGGATTTTAATGATAGGTTCATACCAACCATCAATTTTCATTCCATACTCATACCCCTTTTTTCATACCCTCCAAACAAGCACACTCTAAGTAACATAAAATAAAAAGTTTTTTTTGTTAGCCCACGAGGTGTCCTAGGAGGGTCCCAACTGTGAGAAGATTTAAGTCATCCACTTTCAGACTAATTTTCGCTCACACCGGGTCAACCCGTAAGAGGTAAAGTGCTGGCCAAACAGATTTCTCCATTTCCAAGACTCGAACTCGAGACCTCTAGTTAAGAAATGAGAGTGCTGAACCACTCACACCAATCTGTTTGGTTAACGTAGAATAGAAAGTTACCAGTTAAATGTTACATTATTTTATATTTTTAAATAAAAAATAACCTTACAATTACTTATGATGTGTTTGGTTGGATGTTAATTAATAGAATGGAATGAAATAGAATAAAACAAAACGAAATAATTTATAATAAAATGAAATGTAATACAGTAAAAAGTTGTTTGGAAATGATGAAACGGTTCATAATATAATATAGTAAAATATTGTTTCGAATATGAATAGAATGGGATGGAATGTATAATAAATAACTATTATACTACTTATATTAAAATGGTTATTACAAAAGGTTTAATGTTATGATTTAAACAGTGGATTTGACTGTCACATAGTAAGTAACAGTAATTCTAATTATTTTTTTAAAAATTAATTATATAACATTGAGATTCACTTTTTATTTAAAAAATAAAAATAATATAATATTAGTATTGACATGATATTTAATTGACAAAAAGTTAATCCTCAAATTTTTTATTCATTTAAAGTATGCTCTGAATTTTTTAAAAACGTTATGGATCAATTTGAACGCTTCAAAAACGTTAAAGTTCAAGTCGTACTCTATTAAATAAGTAAAAAAATCACAAAAAATATTTGCATCTTTTATCTTAAAAATCTATTAAATAGATGTATAGCTATAGATGAGAATTTCATGACATTTTTACTTAATATCAATATTAAAATTTCAATTAATAATAACTAACTCACTTGTAATTGATAAAAAATTATTTTATCATTTTATATGGAATAAATCCTTTAAATTCTTAGGAATTTTTTGAAATAATTATTAAATTTTGGTGTTCAACTAAAAATACATAAAAAAAATGGTTCAATAAATAGAACTCCTCCTTGATTAGTGCAAAGGCATTAGATTTTGTAAAATTTACCTAGTTTAAATTGATCGAATTTAAGATAGAATTTGATATTAAATTATCTAGTGGGACCGATTTAATGAGAGTTAAAACCTAAAATTTTTAATTGAAATATGGTATTTTTTAGTTTTTAAAATTAAAAAATATTTAATCTAAATTTCGAATTATTGAAACTCAATCGAATCCAAAATCAAGTTCGGTCTTAATCGAAATTCAAAAACAAAATTTCGGATCAGGCTCAAGATTGTCGATCAAGTGGAATAAGAATAATGTAATTCAACCAAAAAAAAAAAGTAATGGAAATGTAATGGGCATAGGATAGGAATATATACGTAAAGTTGGGTGCTAGCTGTAACAAGAATGAAACTACTATACCTCCAAATTGATAAGGAATACGTAAAGAAGGCCCGCACGGGAAGCCCAGTTGGTCATTGGAAAGGAAAATTGAGTTTGAGGTCAAGAGTTCGAGTCTCAGCAGCGGTAGTGTGGGAGTTCATCCAATGTGGTGACTCCTTATACGCATCGAACACTGGGCCGCCTTTTCGAGAAATTGGCTGGAATCAAACCGTGATTAACATCCCTTACATAATATCAGGCTGGAATGTGGGGGCGCCTAAAATGAGCGTTCCACCTTTTGAGTTTGAGGAATACGCAAAGAGGTAGGTCGCTTTCAAGATGTGTGACGATTGACATGACTTGCTTAACTCATTCAATCTCATCCACAACTACGTAATCGCATATAATAATTGTATGGATAGCGAGTAAAAAGTTGCTTTTTAAATGTTTGTAAATCACGTCACTCAATAATTCTTATACAACAGATTCGATTAAAATAATATAAATAAAAAAATTAAATATAAAACTTTTTGACTCCATATTTCTCTGTTTTACCAACCCGACTATTTTCTAAAGGGTGACTTTTTGTACACTCAACTTTTTTTTATTATTAAAAATAAAATATGTATCTTATGACACTAAAGTATTAATTTTAATAATATTAAGTTGCATTTTTTAAAAAATGAGCCAAATTATAAGTATTTACTAATTTTATTTTTAAACTATTCAACTTACATAATTTACGAAGTGTTGCATATAAATATAAAATAAAATTTTCATTTATATATGCTTAGAATGTAATAATTATTACAATTTTAAACTATTAAAGATAAATATGTTATCATTAACTTAGATTATTTATTTATTTACTTAGGTAGTATTTGTTATATACTTATTTGTTCATGTATTTATCCATTGTTTAGCTTTTCTTCTTGTGGGTTAATCAAAAATAGTTTATTTGAAAGTTAAAGATAAGACTGTATATTTTTTAACCTTTCTAAAATTAATATGTGAAATATAAGTTGAAATATGAGTTGGATGAATTTTAAATATTTTTTTAAAAAATATTTAAATAAATTAAAATCAAGAAGAAATAATTTATTAAATTTAATAAAATTATTAATTTTGAAATTGTTTGCATATTCACCATCTCTACGTGTAACTCAATAAATGAAATATTAAAATTATTAATTATCGTCATATCTCAAATTCATTAATTAATTGATTTGTAATATCATAATATATTTCAAAACGCCTGTAAATAAAAAAAAAACCATAAAAGTGTTGATAATTATTTTAATTTCAAATTTTAAATATATAATAATTATTTTATCAGGATTTATTAACAATAATCCAAAACAATTGCCACGTATGTGTCCGTTAATAACCGTTAAATAAAAGGCGGGTAATGAATCCTAAAACAAACACATTAAAATCATGAGTTCCTTTTCACCTTCTTCTTCTTCCCCTTCAATCCTACTCACTTCACTCCCTCCAAAATCCCCAATTTCAAACCCTAAAATCTCCCCAGTTCGTCTCCGTCTCACCGGCATCTCTCGCAGAAGCGTCGCTTTGCTCTCGTTCCTCGCTCTGCTCTCGCAACCCGCTCCGGCCACGGCCTTCTCCATCGGCATATGTAGCCCCGTCATTCCCTATTCATTGAAATTTTTTCTTGATTTTTTTTGGAAACGCTAACGCTGATTGTGTGAGAATTACGCAGCAGGACCCAAGGATTGGCTTAAAGACCAGAAGAGGAAGTCTGCTAAGTTCCTACTGGCTCCCATTGACGCTTCCCGCGAAATTCTTCGCTCTGTTTATCTCCTTCTCTGTACGTGTGCTTTTGTTTTAGAAAACCTTTTCATTACTCTATCTCTCACTCTGTATGTCACTGTAACTCTAACGTGTGAAAAATTTGTTGGTTTTTACGATTTTATCAGCAAGTAGTGATTCTGAATTTACGGAAAAGGAGTCAGAGGAAATTCAGAGGCAGTTGAAATCTGCTTTCAGGGATTGTGTCGCGCAAGAGCGCAATTCCTTCGTTAATTTTCAGGCGAATACCGGTGTTGAGGTATTGCCGTATTGACAAATTTCTCTGTTTCCACATTTGATTACTTTCCAATATCTTACTTTTTTAATTAGCAATTGAATGGTTGCTTGTTCAGGTTTGTACGTTTAGATTAATTGTGAAAAATGCTTCTTCATTGCTTGACAAAAAGGACCCTATAAAGCTGGAAGCTGAGGCGATACTAGATGACCTTATAAAGTAGGTAACCCTATTATCTCTTTCTTTCGATGGGTGTGCTGTTAATGTTTTCTCACGCATGGTTGGGTCATTTTTTATATGTTGTATTGAAAATAATACCTGTAAAATAATGAAATCAAGATGCAGTGGGTTTAGATGCAAGAAATCTTATAACCATCTTGAAGTTTACGGCTTTTGTAACTGGTTCTATGCACGTATTTAAGATGTTAGCGAAACCAAAATCAAAATTATGATTACGGAAATCTCATATTTGTATGTCAGCTGCTTACATGTACCTAATGCTGATTTCTGAAACATTGTCAAATCAAAAGTTATCTCTGCTTTTCTTTATTTTTGAAATTGTGAGTCTTATATGAAATAATCGCGCTGTTTCATTGCCAAAAACCGTTTTAGAGTATTTTGAATATATCAGTTTCTATCAGATTCCATAGGGGAATGATAGGAATTTCAATTATTAACAAGTAATTTATTTCTTATTGGCTTCAGATCCTACTTTCTTTGGTCAATTTTTATTGCTCATTCTCATTGAGACGAGGAGGTGCTAGAAATTTGAAGTTCTGAGCTTTCTTCTTGTTGATTCTTTTTATGCAGATCTTTCTCTTCTCTGAATGTTGTGGCTAATGAAGCCAATATTAAGCTTGCTCGCAATAGGTAATGTTATCTTTTAACTTGCAATTGTGTAGCTGGTGTATCTTTGAACAGTCATCACATGTGCATGGTATGGCACTAATGTGCATGATCCTATTTACAAATTGTGCTGTAAATATTGGCCTCTTCTAGCTTTTATGTTGAACGAATAGCCAAAATTCTACTAAATAAGTCAATATTTGCTTAAAAAGTTTAGACTTGTTATAGTTAGAGATGACATTTGGCCCGCCCCACCCTAAGGATAACGAGCCAAGCTTAGGCTCAAGCTACCCAGACCCAGCCCTGCCCAATGCTTGGCACATATAAGCAAAACGATGTTATTTTATACTTTTAATTAAAATATAAAAAAACAGATCGTGTGGGGTGGAGTTGGACTCGATCTTGGGCGTTAAAAGGCCTGAGCCCAATCCGACCCATTGTCACCCCTAGTTATAGTCCTAGACTGGATGCTTTTAATGTTGATGAACTATATAGTCATAACATTTAAAAATGTGTAATGTGTCAAAATGTTTTATATGAGTTCTTTCTTTTTTGTTCACAGACTAATTGTTGTTTCCAGCTAACAAAGTGGTTCAAAATTAATTTAATCCAGTATTCTGTTTACTGCGAAAGAGGCCGGGAATGCATGAAATCCAGTAGCAGAAGTTTTGTTCTGGAGTAGAATTACGGAGAAACATTATTTTTTCCTTGTGATTGGAATTTTCCTTTTAATGAAACATTGTCATTGATTTGTAAGGAGTTTAAAGGGAGAGTTTTCTATAATTATGGTACCTTTTGGGCAGCTGGCATTTGTTCATTTTGCTGATACAGCTTTCGAGTACGAGTTGAGAATAGTTTTGACTGATGTGAATTGTGGAATCACTGTTGCAAAAGTTTTGAACTCCGTTTCTTTTCTACTCAAATGGTGAAATTGGATACACTTGTATTTTACCAAAAATTTCCTAATGTCTCTACTCTTTTGTTTTTCTTTTGTCGTGCAGGCAAAAGGCAGTTGATACTCTCATGGATGCTTTATCCTCACTAGACAAATTTGAGCAGAGTGTGAAGGACTGCCTTGAAGCGTGATTAATGTTAATTTTGTTTCAGCATTAAAATTTTCAGGCCAATACCTGTTTACGAGGTTTAGCAGTCTCTTCTTTCTTTTTGTAGTTAGTCATAAGTTTGGCTTGAATTGGTTGCATCTTCCTTCCCCTACGTTGTTTTCATTGGTGCAATCAATTTCCTTTTCGTTGAATTTTATGTATCTTCTTACAGTCTTCCACACAGACAAGGTTTCTGTATCATGGCATCTTGACCATTAAAAAAAAGTGAACTTGGCTCTCTTCTTTCTTTTTTTATATAGTCTTAAGTTTGGCTTGAATTGGTTGCATCTTCCTTCCTCTACGTTGTTTTCATTGGTGCAATCACTTTCCTTTTCATTTATTTATGCATCTTCTTACAGTCTTCCACACAGACAAGGTTTCTCTATCATGGCATCTCGCGACCGTTGAAAAAAGTGTAACTTGGCTCTGTGAAATTTCCTTTACTTCTTCTTTGAATACTTTCTTGAACATGGTATTATTTTTCTCTCTCGCCATACTTGCAGAATCAAGTATCCACTCTTCGGAAAATTCACTCTCATTCTCTATCAGCTAACCAAAATATTTTACCTGAATAGCTGTGAAATGCTTGTCATAGGATGTTAATAATATTTTTAATTGCTATTTAAGTACTTCAAGATGAATATGGTGATTAATGGTCAGCTAGGAGACTATTAATTGGGTTAACATAGTTGCTAAAGTTGGTTTGATATACTATTGTTGGCTTCACGACGAAGATCTTCTTAACATATTATTATTGCCACGGGATAAGATGTATGTCAACGTACCAATCATTCGTAGCTCCTGTGGCTTAGAGTCTTCGTATCCATATCTCATGGGAGCTTGGTGATGTGAAAATTATTTATTGCAGGTATAGAACTACTCTCTCTCTCTCTCTCTCTCTCTCTCTATTAATGTTACCAATAATGCTACTTTATGCACCCCTCCAGAGGGGCCTTTCATAAATTAGTTATTATCTGCTCGAATTATTTTTATGCTTTCACGTGTACAGTTCTGACGGCTTACTGACCATGACTGTTATAAGTTACAATTGTTAATACTTCATATATACAATTACTGGAGATTAGATCTTTCTCTCTGCCGTATATACTGTAACGTAGTGAGAATTTTGTGTTGCGTGTATCTCTGGCATCTTTAGCCCTTATTGTTGACGTATGATCACCAGGAGTATGATACATAACCATGACCTATATATTCTTTTATCCATCTTTTTCTGTTTGGTCCTCGAATAAACAAAAATTCTTTGCTTTTTGTACCGTGTAGAATAATTAGCTTGATCGTAGTAGAAGAATCTATAAGCCGATAATTGCATCATAAACTAAATTAAGAACTTCCTGAAAAGATCTGCAGCATGGCTGTATGATTTTTTTATAGATGATTTATAAGATTATTTCTTCGTAAAAATGATGCTTACTTCTATATTGTATTTGATGTAGACACCTATGGTTTCTACATTATGCTCAAATTGCCTTTTATATGGACTACGTTTGACTGGTTAGACCAGATGCCTGCACCAAATACAAGCGGCAGCAAGGTGATCCATCATCTGGGTGGGTTTGCATTGACCTGGGCAAGCTGCGGAGCTTGTTGAACAGATTTGATGGATCGGCCGTGAGCCCAAAATGAGCATCAGGGTCGCCAATCTGTGAAAGCTTTACATGGGAAAATCCCAGAGATGGAAGTAAGTGCTCTGGCCAATCACAGTAGAAATGGAAGTTGGAGCTGGATAGCGTTGTTGATGGCTTGTTCATAAAATCTGCCAACAGAACCGTGCTGGCAAGGGCACACTTATCAGCAATGATCTGCAATACTTGCATGGCGTCAGAGTGGGAGAGGTAGTAGATGATGCCTTCTAGAACCCAAACTGTACTTTTTTCTGGAACAAAGCCCGAGTTCTGAAGCTTTTCAAGCCAATCGGTATTCGTTATGTCAGCTGCTACTCTACATAAAGATTTTGCTTTCAATGTTGGATGCTGGTCGTTGTTGATTGATTCGTTTGCTGCCTCTAAAAGAGTGGTTTTAACTTCTAAAACTTCAGGAAAATCAACTTCAAAGACATGGCTCTCCTTCAGGCAGCTTAGACGGTATGCTCTGGTATCCATTCCTGACATTGGATAGCAAGGTTTTGTTACCAGACATAGTAAGATGTTTTAAATACTTGAATGCGAAATAACTTTTCCTATTGCCCGTCACTAGAGCAGCCTAAGAGAGCACTCATCTTTTATTCACTCCAGGCATTCAATTTCCAGCGGTCCAAGTATGTCACAAGTTTTTGTTACATAGCCTAATCAATAACAATCTGGAAGTCGCACTAAAGCTTTATCTTGTCTTTTCTTTTGAGTTGCTGGATGTATCATCCACTAACCGACAAACCCGCTTGTAGTTCAGTAGACTTAGTCGGATCTCGAACTTTATGGTTCACTTTCGACAGCTGTGCACCCTAGTTTGATCTATATGCAGAAATTTTTTCAGGGAAAGCACAATTGACTAAAGGTCAGAACTTCTAGTATGATTTACTGATTGCTTTCTGTAATAGTTGCATATAACTGGACTTGTGTCATGATCCATACTCCAATTCTAGATGTTAAAGTCTGAATTATAGTATGATTTCTGACTTTAAATTTGAACTGAATGCTGGGAAATGGGATTGATATCAGTCATATTTCAGACTTGAAACAAGTAAAATTGATGAATAGATGGATGACCAACCTGCGCCAAGGAGGACTACTTGCGTTCCCCCACTTAAAGAGTCAAGAGCAGCTTCTAGCTTCGAATCAAACCAAAGGGTTCGAACTGCAAGAATTACTCCTGAAATTTCCCTGGTATTGTTAAGAAGGTCATTCTTTATCTTCTCATGAAATTTTCTAAGGTATGTCTCTCCTGATAGCAAGTCTGCAAGTGGGTCATGAGTAACATGCTTCCACAGTGCTCTTCCGGCCGCGGTTTGGCATGCTGACTGTCGGAGAGAATCCCACTTATTTTGGATAGTTGCGTGGAGTTTTTGAACTGCATCAGTATGTAATAAATGTGGGAGCTTTAGCTCTTGCCATTGTGCACCTTCCTGCAAGCCATTGTTATGAACCGACATGTTTGTAAATTTAAGGAGAAAAGCGAATGCTCACAGAAGAAAGAGTCTTGGACGAAGCATGAAAATATATAAACAGGTAGTGGAAGAACAGTGTATTCTAGCTGGGGATAAGAAAAGAGAACCACACATATACCAACGTTTCAGAACAAAGCGCAATCGTATCCACCTCCTCTGCCTCGATTTAAAGGACGGTAACAATTTAATCCACGAGTGTTGCGCTTCTTCTGCATGATCCTTCCCTGTCAACCATCACTTTCACCTCGAAAAAGTGAGGAATTGTGAAATTGCCCCCACCGGTGAAAAGATGTATTTATTATCAGCTGTGAGTGGCTCTTAACTCCCTTGCAGGATAATGCCCCTCGCACGACAACAGGTACTAGATTGTCTTTCGGTTGCAGATGACAAACATTGATTGAAATTGAATCCAATGAAACAGGATTTCATGTCACACAAAGACAGCTAATACAAAACAGTGATCACGTTGGCAAATGAATGGTTCTAAATGAGACAAGGAGCCACTTTGAATGACCAGCTGACGTACATTGCCAGAATTCAACTTATGGTACTTTGGACATTTCTGGTATATCCAACCTTTTTGGACGATATTGCCATGTATAATCCAATTCTGCTTGAAGGGGTGCTTGTTTAAGGGGTAAAAAAATAAATAAATGGGAATGAAATAAATGGTAATAGTTGGTTGGTTATCTTGTATAGATTTTTTATACCCAAGTTTTAGATAATGGTTCATATCTTCTATACGTGGGAGGAATGAGTTTGATTCCTATCAACATTAATATTTTTTATAATTTTTTTAACTAAATATAATTAAAATGTAATTAATTAAAATATATTTAATTAAAATATAAGATATAATTAATTGCTTGAGATAAAATCAAATTAATTAATTAAAATAAATAAATAAATCAAGATAAAATCTAATTAATTAATGAAAATATAATTAATTAATGAAAATATAATTAATTAATTTAAGTCTAATTAAAATATAATCTAATTAATTAAAATATAATTAATTAAATGATGAATTAAAATCTAATTAATTAAAATATAATTAAGATGTAATTAATTAATTAATTAATTACAATGTAATTAATTAAAATATTATTCATTAATTACTTAAAATATAACATCATTTTTATTATAAGAAGAATGTAA